>CANXYI010877048.1:0-10255 GCA_948208565.1 Hura crepitans
ATTATTGTGATTTCATCACCATCTGTTGTTTGAAGAGTAAGTCTCTTCTGCCTACAATCCACCATAAAATGATCTCTTGACAACAAATCCATTCCTAAGATAACATCAAATTCATTGAAAGATAATTTGATAAGATTGGCAAGAAAGGTCTATCCTTGAACAGTCAATAAATAATCTTTACATATTTTATCAACAGTGACATGTTGTCCTATCGAATTACTAACCATGATTTTTATGTCTAAAAGTTTTGATTGTAACTCTCTATCTCATTCTAATGTAGTATATACATATGAATGTATGGAACTCTAATCAATTAATGCTAAAATAGGTAAATCAAAGAAATAAAATGTACTAGTAATGACATCTAGAGAGTTTATATCCTCATGAGCTCTTATTGCATACTGTCTTGCTGGAACTTAAGCCTCTATCCTCTGACTTGGCCTCTGGCTACCACTAGGTTTATCTCTTTTATTATCCCTTTCAGTCCTAGCTAAGGCTAGTAATGATGCTTGATATTGCCTTTTTTGGGCAATCTTTCCTATAATGCCCTATAGCTCTGCATCCATAACATACACTAGGGATAGTTCTCTAATATTCTCCTCCATATTTCCTACCATAGGTTTAATAAGTAGGATATGTGCTCCTAGCTGTGAAGACTAGTGCACTAAAAGCTGGTCTCTACTGATGCTATCTAACCTATCCTTTCTGCCTAGATTTCTATGTGTAAGCTGACCTCTAAAATGATTGTGCATTAGGATTCTCTCTCTATCTCTTGCTTGCCTCTAGAGCTAAGCTTGTCTATTTAACAGTGAATGATCTCTTTTTCTACAAGTTTTCTTTATGTTCTTTCAATATAGCTTCCACTACATAAGCTACTATAACTAGCTTAGCAAAATCATCAATCTTGTTTACCACCATCTATAACCTAATCACTGTATCGAGACCTTTTTCAAACCTCTTACATCTATCTTGCTTAGTAAGAATTATCTTACTAGCATATCTACTCAGTCTAGAGAACTCTTTCTCATATTCAGCAATTGATCTCCCTTTCTACTTCACATTTAAAAATTCATGTATCTTTTTCTCTATATAGGTCTCTATGATATATCTCTTCTTGAACTCCTTCAAGAAAAGCTCTAAAGTCACCTTTGCAGTAGCTTTACACTTCAAAATAGTTCTCCACCACAAATATGCCTCTACCTATAATAATGATGTAGCACAAATCAAATATTCTTTTAGAGTGCATTTTAGTTTCTCCAGAATGTTCTTTGTTCTCTCCAGCCAGTATTTAGCCTTAGCTACATCATTTACATCAACTCCTTTAATATCTCCCATCTTTTTAACACGTTCAAGATAAGTTTTCTGGAGAGCATATGGTTATGGTTGTTGTTGATGTTGTATGGGTGGTTGTGGCACTAGTGGTGGTTATTGTGTAACAGTTTTTGCTATAGTCTACCTTAATAATTTAGTCATTTATTACATTTATGGTGGTGGTGCTTATACTGACTGAGCAAATGTAAACTGTGTTACATCACTAGGCATGGAAGCTTTTGTTCATGCTGGTTCATTAACTATTATTAGGGTATGACTTTGTACCTCCTCTTTTTCACTAACAAGCAATCTTGAATTACTCATCTTTGATCCATGTCAAGAATTAAACATCAAACTCAAGTAGTGTAGTGTCATCTGATGTATAGACATGTCAACCCTTTTAGCACTCATATGCAGTCTAATGCACCTAGAAACACCTAAACATATACTCTAATATCACCAAATGTAACACCCATCCCTTAACCCAGAAGGCATGTCCAAATGAGGGATGCCATATTATGACACCTCCTACTCAAAGCATTACTAGCCTGAATAAGAGATGACACGAAAACAAACTTATACTATCTTTACCATTATCTTCTTAAAACCCTTTTATATGAAGAATATACATCTCATCTTAACTGTCTCATTATAACAAAATTTAGGTAGCATAATGGTTGCATCATAACATATCCTAAAATAAAACCTACAAAAAATAACACTTTTATAATATCTCAAACTTCAACCAACCACCTGGACCCTTCTAGTCCTTATCACAACTTAATATCCTAAGTAGACATATCATATCATACAATCTTATCCATACACATGTAGAATATAGACATAACCTGTGTAATTTTTTTACATCTCATCATCCCATATCATAAAAACTCTAAACATAACATGCTTACATATGAGTGCCAACTGCTATAATATTACATCATACTATATAACCAAAAATATACCAAAACACTTAATAAAATCTTCCCTGAACTGCACTACTACTGTTGAGGCTATCTAAGGTTGTCTATCTACTACGTACGCATTGAAAACATGATACACTAAGCATAAAGCTTAGTAGTGGATTCAATAAAATATGCTTACACATGTATGCACATAAATGCACATTAATCATACATTATCATGTCATGCCATTATCACCACATTTTGATGCATATTATTTACCTATATATGCATGACACAAATCCAAATTACTATCATATTATGTGTATACTCATTTCATGTGTAATAAGTCCTTTATTAATCTTATAATGCACACAATTTCAATGTCTTAGTTAACCAATTGAATAGCCAATTAACTAGCTAATAGATTAACCACTTGATTAGCCAGTTAATTAAGATAATGACTAGCCTATATCTGACAAGTGTGAATCCCAATACTGGACATCAAGATCATGGTATGTAGTGGCCTATATTTTGCACCTAATAGCTACTGTACCAGCATAATAGGTTTTAAGTAATTGTGTAATGATCCTAATGAATCTTTACTATAGCTACACCTACATGAATTTATGTGCAGTGGTTCTAATGGATCTTCTCATAGCTACACCCGTTAAATAATCATAACATGTCAATTTATATAATGGATTAAGTTAATGAACAATATATGTATGTGTGGTGGCCCAAATGGACCTAATAGCAGTCACACCCATATAAACATAATATTAACTATCTAGCAGCTACTAATTTCATAATTAACCATAACCTATCCAGTAGGTTGTCTAACATATATGGGCTCGACATTTTATGTTATATGATTTTACATCACATGTTCTTATTACTTATCACATAATCACATTCATATATTTCATTACCTCATTATCACTGTTATGTCCATACAAAATTCTTATTTGAGAGTTTATATACCACAATCATAAATGACATGTCAAATATACAAACATTATTACTTTCACGTTATAACTCATATGTACCACACATGTGCACACATTATGCATAACACATATACATACCCATAATGTACAATATTTCTATCATAATACATTATTAATCATCAAACAATAATCTAACATGATCACTTATGGAAATGTAGCACATTTACTCTTAAATTACACATAACACCCAAAATTACAATTTTGCCCTTTTATTCCATATTACACTACCAAGTGCATAATTTAACCATACACTAATTTAATTCACATTTAACCATTATTATCACTTAATTAATATATTTTAAACCTTATAATGCCATCAAAATAAATTTAGAACAAATAAAACTATTAAAACTAACACTTCCATAATTGTTTTAAAAGGTAAAAATGCATAAACAAGAAATGTGTTCACATATTTTATTGAATACACTTACACAACTATTTTTTGGTGTCCTAAATACCACTTTACTACCTTTCTTTGCCTTTGGAATGTTGCTCTCCTTCTTTCTCTAAGTTCTATAATAGGTATATAATTAGAAAAATTCACAGAAAATTATTCACAAATCAAAAACCAAAAATAACGCCTATATCACATTTTTGAGCACCCGTAATATCATAAAAAATATTAGAACCTCAAAAATATGCTCACCTTAATTTTTGAATATTCAAAACCTTAACTTGATTTCTCCTCCTTTCCCTTAAAATATTGCTTTTCTCAAGAAATAATTAGAAGAGTAGGAAAATAGATGTGATGAGAAGTGTTTTGGGTATAATATTTAGGGGTTTCGGGTGAAATTTTGCTGTAACTAAATGAAAAATAGGGAAGGACTTATAATGGGTATGGCATCAGCCAAAGTGAAGGAAGGAAGAAGATGAATGTCTTGATTTGGTGTTATGCACACTTGTGAGCCCACTTTATATATTAATAGCATAGATGATCACAATTTAATCAAATACAATCCAATGGTTCTTAATGTTTCTAATCACTAAAAATACTTTTTAAGACCCCAAAAATTAGAGAATTTCATAATTAAAGGCCTCATCAAAGCTCGTACCAAAAAGGCAAAAGAAACAAGATAAATTTTTTAATCTTGTAAATATGAAATTTAGTAAAAAATACTTATTAATGTCCGAAAATTATAATTCCTTCACCATTAGACTCGTTAGAATTTTTTTATCTTTAGGGATGATATTTTTGGGTTAGTCAAGGCACATCCTGATCTTTTCATATCACAGCTCAAACTAAGGCCAGATTCTACTAGATCTCAATGTAACAGAATTTTCTAGTTCAGTCACTATTATTATTTCTTTTGTTTTGGGCCTCATTTTACCTTTTATAGTTTCATGTATGGTACCCCTATCTAGATTAACTTAGGGGGCCACTACTTAATAACCTAATTCATAACCCAAGAAATACTATTCATGAAGTTAGGTTTTTATTGGTGTTACAATAACCATATCTCATATGAAAATTTGATAAAAACAACATTAATCACACTAATCTTTAATCACTTATGTTAATACTTACCAATATATTTTAAATACCTCATAAAATTTCATAACTTAGAGACAAGATACTTACACATAGGTAGTCTCAAAAATAATCTCTTTCCTCCTTATTCTCCCTCAAATTTCCATCTATTCCCATGTAATTTAAAGAGTATCCTTTTATAAGTGATTTTTATTTGTGTGATTATTTAGTGTAATTTGATGAAAAATGGGAGAGGGAATTCATCAAGAGAATTTCGGCCTTAATGGGTTTGGGGGGAGGAGTTGGATGAAACCTAGTGAATTAAATAATTATTTTTGCATATTTATAATCTAAATGGATGGTTAGGATTTAAAGTCAACATATACACATAGAGGGCTAAGATTATTCCATGTGTATCTGTATCAAATTATCATTTAATTAATTTACACCTCATCACCTCCCTCTTTCTACTTGGATGGCCATGGTTAATCCATATCCCAACTTAATCCAAGGGCCCAAAATGCTCCTTACACCATTAGTTCCACCATTTGCCTTAAATATATTCATTTAATTGAATTTATTTCTTTAATTTCTTTCTAAAAGTTCCCATGGTCAAAAAAATTCCAACACTGTAATTTCTGGATTCCTCATAATTTTTAACCATCAAAATGTGCCATTTTTAGAATTTTCTGAGCATGTTTCTGAATTTTTCCATTCAACTCTAAGCAATTAACTATCTATTGTAGACCATAAATTTAGATTTTGTTTTTGACTTTTAACCTTTTATATGACCTCAGTTGCTCCTAATTTCATCACAATGTATCTTATAATAATTACAAATTTTTGATCAGGTTAGCTCTATTTGGGTTGAGAACACATTCACAACTCGGGTGGCACTATTCATGGGGGCTTACTCTTGAATAACATTGTTCTCGCATTTTCTCATCATTACTAGGCCACATGTCACTTCCTTATTACTCCCATGTATCTCTATCCTCTTTCTAACCATGAATAGTGAATTTCCCATTTGCCTTTCGATCATTTTTCGCTCTATAGTTCACATCAATCGACTTTACTCGATCCGTACATCTATTTCATTCCCCACTTTTTCTTCTAATTCCATTTTTATCTTTATGAAAACTAGACTGGAAGTCAGGGTGTGAAAATTTGAGTGATCAATAGAGGATTCACCACCTTAAATTATAATGGGGAGCTTATCTCACTGTTATAATATATCTTTATTTCAAGAATCTTTTACTAAAGTGAAATACAAGTGTGAATGAGATTCACAAGGATATTTTAGGAATAAAGATATAAATATTAGAACTAATACAATTAGGGCTTAACTAGACATACTTAATTAAGTATTGAGTTGACATAAGCCATACTCAAACTTAAACGAGATGAAGTATGGTGAAAAAATGAATTGCATGGTAACAAGATATGGAAGAGTTAAGTCAAACCACTTGAATTTTTGACACTTGGGTAGCCTTAAAGTATGGCTGGATACCTGTTAAGACTTGTACATAAGTGAGTTATTAATTGGGAGTTAATTATGGAGTTAATGAGATTGAACTATAAGAGTCCCAATTTGACTAGCACTCTAATTCATTATGTATTACTAACGTGCCTCGAAAACCCATAAGGTCACACACAAAAAGAAGTGAGGAGATTCAAAGTGTTTTAATTGTTTAATGATATTAGATATCATTAAAAGATGAATTGAAAAGAAAGAATAAACAATTGGCTTGTAGCCCAATTGGTGTGTAAAAGATAAGAATTAGAGTATATGGAAACTGGGCCTTTTTTAGCCCACTATGTGGTACTATTCAGGTCAGATTCAATTGGATCTCTTAAGAGTTAAAAGGGCCTTAAATCAAACCATTATTCAATCAATTATGAGGCCTTATTAAGCCACATAAGTTTAACCTAAGTAAGGAAGATGCGATATGTGCATAAACTAACTTCCAAGCTTATACGGATAGGCCTCTTAGAGAGGCCAAATTGTGGGCTTCTAAGGTTGATTTAGGTTAGAATTTTGAGAGTTAAAATCTAACCTAAAAGGGTTTAAAAACATATAAATGTACCCTTTATAATCAGCCACTAGACAACATGCATAATATAGCAAAAAATTAGCCACTATAAAATTCTTCTACATATAATTGTCTTTTCTTCATCATTCTCATGAATTTTTTACTAGCCCCAAGAAATTCACATAACCTCTCCCCTCTAGCTCTTTGTGTGGATACCTTGGAAGGGTTCCCAATGAAGATTACTATGGTTTGCAACAACTCGGTAAGAAGAGTTAAAGAAAAGGATTTGTAGTTCCATTAATAACGGTAAACATCTAAACACTACAAAAGTTTCTATTATTGATGAATTTTGAATCTTTCGAATCCGTTACTTTTGTATGGTTTTCACAAAATATTTTAAAAATCCAACATTACTCATAGCCTAAATAAAAGGGCAACAAAAGATAATAACTGCTCTTTAGTTTAAGTTCCTTCTACATTTGAGACATGGCTCTTAGAGCCCATTAAGCTACATCAACCTGTTAAAGCATAAGGGCAATGTAAGTTGGTCATTCAATAAGGTACAAAGTTTTTGTTTGCTTTTACATGCTCCCATGACAAAGAGTTTAAACACATTATGTGTCTAATCAAGCTTTTCTTTTATTTACTACCTGTAAACCATTTTCCTATACAAAAAAGACCTCTTTTTAGTTATATTACAAGGGCAAGATAAGAGATTGGGTTCATATCTATAAGCCTATAAAGAAGAAATAAAAAATAATAAAAGGCATAGCAAAGTAAATAACATCAACAAAAAGAAGTTAGAAGACACACCAATACAATGTTAGCATAACCTTATTGTAGAGATTATAATATTTTTTCGAGGACAAGAGTGGTTAGTGGAGTCACCACCTAGCCTCTACACTAGGACCTCTGATCTTTTGTGCTAGAAAGGTTAGGAATTTAGATCAAATTTATGCCCCAATAATATGCCTTCTTTGTATATTGTAATGTTTATTAATCCCTTTTCAAGTAAGCATGTATTATATTTAAAAAAGCATGTATTATATTTAAAGCAGTTATGTCACCTTTTCATGTATAACAAGTAAATTGTGATATTTAAAGCATACAACAAAGTATATTGTACAACTAGAAAGTGGGTCATTGATTAGTTGTTATTTGACCTGACAATTACCCGTAATTTCTTAGGAATTGGTAGTAATTGCCTAACTCCCATCTCTAGGAGATTAGTCTTTATTGAAATATATTTTTTTATGTGACTTTTAATTAGAGAAAAGTTAAAACCATTTTTTTAAGAAAACACCAATTAATTAGTTTAGAAAACCATTTGAATGTGAGATTAGGATTTTACGTGTAAAGCAAGTTATTTACTACCTATTACATCCTAATATAAATAAGAGAATTAAAAGGGTACAAAACCAAAGGAAGTAAAATAGAACAATTAAATGGTCCTGTCTGTATATTGTTAAGTTTGTGTGGACTATGTGAAGCTATGGCATATGTCCATGCAGACTACTACTTATAAGAGTCATTACGTCCATCTGGACCTTCACTTTAGTGAGAAAGGCCACTTGCATACAACTTAAAGCAAAAGGTTAATGATACCAAATAGAGATTCATAAAGATTGACAAAAAGGATAAGAAATACAAATATATGTGAAAATTAGAATTCAGCATAAATGTCCCCATGGACTACATTCCTTGTGAGAGGGAGTCTGTGCAAACCATATGATGGGATAAACTTGCTTAACATAATATATTTATACAGACTATATTCCATATGAGAGGGAGTCCGTACGGACTAGATAACAATTTTAGTATGTCAACAATATGCATATAATAGGATGGAATATTTACACAACATGATAATATTAGAGGATTATGCCAATAGAGTAAGTAGAATACATTAGAACATGATAAAACAAATAAGACACTATTATTGACTATAAGTCCATATGGATGACAAATTATGCATATACCAATAAAGTTAGTCCGTGCAAACTTCATAATGCTCATATTTAGGTCCATGCAATTAAGATGAAAATTACTAAATAATTATAACATAGAAATAGTTAATTTTACAATATGTAACAATTTAAAACGATGACCTACTCCTATGATCAAGGTGAGAATTTCTTAGAATTACATCACTTATGATCAATCCTTCTATGAAAATAATAAGAATATATACAGTGAGAGGCCTCAAATATTACCCTTGTAAGTGGACTTCAAGTAATAATACAAAGTGTAGGAGTTTAGAAAAGAATGTTTTGAATGTGGGCTATTAAGACTAGTAGAGTGATTCCTCTTTAAAGTTCTTGCTTGAGCTCATGGATAAGGGTTTTTGGCCACTCAGAATTGCTTCCCTTTGAGCTCCTCTTTTTTACACCTCTCTCCTCAATTCATACCTTAAAAAGGGTATGTATAGGATTAGGGTTAAGATATCTCATTCAGAGGTGGCAGAATCCCTTTAGGACTAAGATTCAATGCCTGAATAGGAATCCCATGCTTTTAGAAGTTTTACATTGATAAGTCCATGCAAACTTATTCAATTAAGTCCGTGCAGACTTAGGCATGGGTTTTCTTGCCAGTCCATAGGCTTTAAGCCAAGTTAGATTTAGTCCGTGCTGACATAGGCCTTAGATTATCTGTACAGATCTTAGGCTTTAGGCTCAACTATTCTAGGCTAGCTATGATACGGACCTCATAGCATTAAATCCCTATAGACTTGTGACATATTAGTCTATGCAGACTTGTTTTTCAAGTTGCTTAGGCTTGTCTCTAGTTATTATCATAAGCCAAACTTCAAGCATTTATAGTTGCCCCCACTTTAGTGTGTGCTATGAAATGCTAAAGGAAAAGAGCACATTAAAGTACATACCTAAAGTTTTGATATTTTTGCCTTTTTGTAATCCAACTAAATCTTATCATGCATGCATGATACAGGTTGTTATCTCACACTTTTATGATCAAACTTTCATTTGCACCATTCGATGACTTTATCATTTGCACCATTCAGCAACTTCGTCCTTCGCACCATTTGATGACTTGGTCATTTGCACCATTCGGTGGCTTTGTTGTTCATACCATTCGACAGCTTTGTCATTCGCACCATTCGGTGACTTCTTTATTCACACTATTCGATGGCTTAGTCCTTCGCACCATTTGGCGGCTTCAACTTTTTGTAGTTTGTTGCATATATGGTTAATGTATATGGAAGATACATGTTCTCACATAGGAAAATATGTTGCCAATTTAGAATAATGCATGTCTTTTTCATGTAATGGAAAGTATGATGAATAAGGCATGCTTTTCATACAAAGAAATATGTATGGCTTTCGTGCAAAGGAAAACACAGGGATGATGCATGCCTTTCATGTATAGGAAACATAGATAAATGATGCATGAACAAAGGATGCATCCTTTTCATGCATAGGAAAATAATGTTAATACATGCTTTTCATACATAGGAAAACATGGATAAATGATGCATGCTTTTCATGCATAGAAAAATATGTAGGCAAAGGATG
>CANXYI010877062.1:0-11368 GCA_948208565.1 Hura crepitans
GCCCAAATAAGGCCCAATTCTCTTATATCTATAATAGGTCACTTTTGCTTGAAACATTCAAAAAATATTATCTATAAGTCCAAATATTCCCATTTTAGTTGTAAAAATCATCAATTACTAAGACTAAAGCCCACGTAAAATTTTGGCTCCAAATTTCTACAGGAGCAAAAAGTCACTATTCATTAAAAACCGAATTTCAACTTCAAAAATTCAAAAAATATTCTCTGTTTCTCTAAAAATTCTCATTCTAGTTTTAAAATTCCTAATTTAATGAAATTAAGGTTCATGCAAAATTTCAGCTTAAAATTCCACTATTTATTTTTTGGCACTATTCACAGCCATAATAAAATATTTATAAAAATACTAGTTGACCTCAGAAAATTATAATTTCTCCACCATCATGCTCAGTGGAATTTTTTTGAGGTTCAGGATATGGAATTTTCGAGACCATCCGAGCACATTCCCGATCTCAGCGTTGTCCCGGCCCAAAATCTTTTTATCTCCGAAAACATTAGTTTATACCCTAACATAAATTATTGGTTCTGCTAAAATTTTTTATTCATTCATTTTCCCTAGTTTTGGGCCTATCAAAGTTTTATGACCAATATGCCAATCATCGGACTCAGAATGATGACCTGCAACATGGGGAACATCATCTAGGTTCGTCCGATACTGTTCACAAGACTTTAACTTTTCGGCATTACACATATTACCTAGGGTTTGGCCAAATTTTGTTTCATTAGGCTCAAGAAATCAATGTAGTAAAAGTCCATAACTAGATCAAATATGCATGAGTATGCTAAAGTATGCAAAGTCCCTTTGCTTGAGCGTACCAAAGTATATAACTAGTGATCAGAATTAGAAGGAAGAAAACCCTTAATTAATACTAAAACTTGCAAGCTTTCTATTAATATGGTTATAACTAGAGTTCTTTTTAGTATTGAGCTATTTAGCAAACTCATGCTCATGCTATGTCGAATATGTTACAAACTATATTGATAGGTCCATCTTAGATAGTCCATTGATTTGTTGAGCAAACTTAAGGCTAATAGATTTGGAGGCAAATTGGGAAAATGTGTTTGAGATATACATGCACCAAGAGTTGGTGACCTAATGATTAGTAGTTACATAAAGTTGCAATTGGCATGAGATGCCTACCATTTCTGTTACAGGTTGGGCTTGTTGGGCAAACCCATGGTTCAACCTTAACGAGAAATAGGCACTGTCTCACTAGGAAAACCATCGAGTTTTTGTAAATCAATGGTAAGGGTTATTAGTTCATAATAAAATAGTGGGATAACATATGTATTTAATTAAAGACCTTATAAAATGCATTCGTGCACATGATCATACACTAACATGTCCTCAATCTTTACATATAGGTACACTTGCATCATGAGTACATATAATCTGATCTTACACTTAAATCTCGAAGCTAATAAGATATCTCGAAGCTAATAAGATAACAGGGTCCAACTACATAGACTAGCTTAGAAATCTGAGAAGAGTTCTTAGAAGTGAAAAGATCAATTATGTGTTAGAAAGGCCCATCCCACATGTCCCCTATGACAATGCTAATGCTGATGAATAATAAGCATATTTGAAGCATGTCAAGGACACTGATCTAGTAACTTTTATTATACTAGTATCAATGTCCATATAGCTATAAAATCAACATGAGAATATTGATGCTCACACCAAACTATTTTCATCTCAAAGAGCTATTTAAAAAGCAAAGCTAAACTGAAAGATATGAAACATCTAAGGCTTTATTTCACTATAGAATGGTGCAAGGGACTTAAATAATGCAATAAGGCCTAAAGATGAATGGGTATATGGAGCGGCTTGCTTCTCTAGGATTTATAGTGGATCATGATCTAAGTATTAACTTAGTGTTGCAATCGTTGCCTAATAGTTATGCACAATTTGTCCTTAACTATCAAATGAATAAGATTTAGATAATAATCCATGAGCAATTGAACATACTCACTACTATTGTGTATTCCATTAAAAAGAATTCCAAAGCAGTAATTGTTGTTGATTCTTTTACTTCCAAGGGAAGGGGAAAAAGAAGAAAAATGATGCAACCAAGGCCTAAGGTAAAGTGAAGAAGGGTAAAGGCAAATAGCCCACGGCTACTGCCAAAGAGTTTAGCCCTATGGCAACTTGCTTTTATTATAGTGAAACTGGCCATTGGAATAGGAATTGTAAGGCCTACCTTAAGTCTCATAAGAAAGAGAAGCATAGAGATGTATTTACTTCAAGTGTTAATGTTATTGAGATTAATACAAATATGACTATGGATAATCACATATGGGTATTAGATACCGGATGTGGTTCTCATTTGGTTTCTAATTTGGAAAGACTAAAGAGCAGTAGAAGGCTAAACAAAGTGATGTGGAACTATGCATAACAAATAGAGTAGGAGTTACTGCATTGGCTGTAAGAATATATTACCTAGATTTACCTTAGGGATTAGTATTAAAACTTAATAATTATTAATATGATCCCTTTTTAAACAAGGATATTATTTCTTTATCTTGTCTTGTTAAACAAGATTTTGATATTTGTATTAATAAGAGCAAATGTTGCTCAGTTTATAAGAATAATGTTTTATATTATTCTTCTTCTAGTATTAATGGGATTTATATTCTTGATAATCAAAAAGAGATTTATAAGATTAATGCCAAGAGACTTAAGATTGATAGCTTGAAACCATCCTTCTTATGGCATTATCGAATTGGCCTATAAAATAGAACTGCATGACTATATTGCACATGTCTAGTGACTTAGGCTTATTTGATTATGAATCAATTGAAACATGCGAATCTTTTTTGTTAGGTAAGATGACAAAGAAACCTTTAGTGGAAAAAGTGAACATACTAGTGGTCTTTTAGACCTAAAACATTCAGATGTATATAGCCCAATAACTACACATGTAAGATATGGGTTTCTTTACTTTTGTAATGCTTGTGAAACATGGTTTTATGAATAGTACTTTTCAAAGCATAAATAGGGTTCCCAGAGGTGCAGGGCATTGTACAGTGGCTATAAAGGGTGAGTACTGCTCATAAAATTTTGATGAGCTAGAAAATGATGAAAATGAATTAACTAAAAGATTTAATAGAACCAATAAATCATAATAGGTAGTAAATAAGTGAATAGTGACATAAAGGGTGTTTGTGCTAGGGTTGGTCCGGGATATGCTCGGATGGACCTGAAAATAGCATACCCTGAAGTCCAAAAATTCCATTGAGTTCATTGGAGAAAAACTTTTAATATTCGGAGGTCATTTACTATTTATTTAAAATTTTTAGATTTCGTGAGAGAATAGTGACCCGAGAAAATTATGGAAATTTGGCCCAAAAATTTATGAGCCTTTAAAAGAGATTTTATGAGGAATTATGGCACAAGAATCATTATTTTTGGTGGCCTATAACAATTGGAATGAATTTTTAAATTTTGATGCAAAATGAAGTAAAATAGGGCATAAACATCGAGAAATAAGTGGTGGGGGCCCACAAGCATTAGTTATAACATCCTAATCTATTGTGTTGCAACCCATTTTGCCTAATATAAACCCATCTTTTTCCATTTTTCACCTAATTGCCGATGCCATTTTCACCAAAAAGGGTTATAAAGTTTTTACTTTTTCAACACCAAAATTAGCAACCAAATTTCAAGTTTGATCCATCAAATTAACCCTCCACAGCTTAAATAACATCCTAGAAGTGGAAATTCAAGGAAAGGGTGGCTAGAAAGTGAGAATTTGCAATAAAGTGAATAGTGTCACACTAAAGGGTAAGTGAGATAAAGTGATTTTTTGTTATGTAATCTAAGGGAGATTCTAAGCTTTTAGCTGAAAAAAGAACTTAATTTGGAGTTATATTGAATTTTTAATGAATTTAAAAATTTTAGTTACATATTATATAGGAAAAGAGAAAGATAAAGGAAAACAAGCCTAAAAGTGGTGTCCATAAATGGTGAATTGTACATTGAGGTAAGTGAATATGATGTAAACTAATCCATAAATTAATTGCATGGAAAATTGCATGATAATCTTGTATGGAAAGTATAAATGTTATATGCATTGATATGGAATTAGTGGCATAAATGCACCATTTGATGAATAAATACATGTAAATGGGGAAAATGCAATGAAATGGCCTTGAATGAATATAGATGGCATTGAACCCAATTTGGATAAATGGTGTACATGAGATGGATGATCGAATAATTGACTATTATGTCTAAAATTGAATGACAAATGAATGAACATTGTATGTAAGTATGAATAATGCATGAAAATGTAATCAAATGGCATTAAAAGAATAATTATGTTATAAGGCTAATAGTTGTTGAATCATATAATGTGAGTGTGCACATGTAAAGTGATTATGAATACACCTATAGGACATTAAAATGGAAAGAAATTGGCTTTATGAAAATGTATAAGGAAAATGAAGTGAAAAGAATAAAAGGTGAATTTAGTACCTAAAAATGCTTTATGAGAAATTAAGCATATTGAAATGTGCAGTAAGCTTATGAATAAGGAATGATGAATATGATAATTTGATGATGATAAAATGAGAGAAACTTGGTGGGGAGTCAAGGGTATAAACATACTAGTAACTATGTAAATCACTTGGGAAAAGAATAATTAAAAAGGGTTATGAAAAATAAGGTTGAACAAAATAAAATGACCTATACTTAAATGAATAATAAAAATAGACAGATGGCTCATATAGTTAGATGCCCACTAGATGGGTTGACTGGTTAATTAGAAATAAAGTAGTTGTAAGGTTCTATCAATTAGATCAATACCACTTTTATTATGATATGTGGCTGGTGCAATAGCGTTTTGGTTTTCTAGAACCACTGCACAATACTTATTTAAGAAAAGATGCTCGTGCAGCAGCATTTTGGTTTATAGTGCCACTACAAAGGAATATATAGGTGTAGCCATAGTATAAGGTTCATGGAACCACTATATAGTGTGACACAGGAATATGTAGGTGCAGTTATAGTATAAGGTCCAAAATGTGGACCATTGCACACCCAAGATTCCATCATCCAGTGTAATTAGGTGTAGTTTATTGGTATGGGCTTAATAATGAAAGTAAATGTGATGTGAACTACAATACTAAATGAAATGATAATTGAAAATAAAAGAATAAAAACACCACATATTTTATGAATGATAATACAATATATAACTTGAGATGACATTTACATTGTTGTAATTGCATGTTTAATGAAATGAACTGTTGTAAGTGATTGTAAGTGTATGACTGCATGAATAATCATGAAACATGCATATATTTACTTCATATTCACCATTGAGTTTTACTTAGCATATAAATGTTCCGATGTGTAGGTCAAAGTTAGGATAACATGACAAGTATAAAGCCTTAGGAGTTGAAAAAGAGTCTCTAAGGTATTTTCTTTTGGTCTTCCGTTTGTATTTTAGGATGTGTACTCATGTGAATAACAATAGTGGGGTTTTGGGGATATACAAAGAATTGTAAATAAGTAATGAAGTATAAATGAAATATGATAAAAATGATATCAAAATATATGAATGTAAGTGAAATAACTACTATTATATTCTATGTATTTTTGTGATTATGATAGGTTTGAGACTTTATGACTAAGTGCTAACTATGTATATTATAATTGTGCATGTGATTGTGATAAATGATGAGGTTAGAGGACTAGAAGGGTCCAGGATTAGAGTTTTAATGATTAAATATATTGAATTGCATTTTTATGATAGGAGATATTTTTGGTTTTTAACCCGGACAGCCGTTATGCTGTCTGATTTTCTATAAAAAAGTTTTCTAACGAAATAAATGGTTTTCACAGTGTAATATGACTATTATGTTTTTAAATAAAGAAACGACAAAAAAATTTTAGATGTAAATATGAAAATATAATATATTAATAAAAGTTAAATGAAGGACCTTTAGGGAAATCTGAGGATGGGTGACCTTAGGGGAGGTTCACTCTCTTATCGGGTTTCTATAGAAATCAGGTAATGATGTAACAATTTTTAGTATCAAAGCTTAGGTTTAGGAATTCTTAGGTAGGTTATGCATGAGTACACATGTCTAGAGAGTCTGTACCCCATGTCAGCTACAATATTAGAGGTTTAAAGTGTTTTTTCTCTTATAGATACAATGAGTGAATCAACTCCACCAGACCCAGGGGGAGGTAGCAAGCTTTACTCTTACAACAGTTCAAGGGGTAGAAGTTAGTGCTAGTGCACCTATATTGAGTGATGCTACTCAGCCAGCACAGGCACAAGGATAGGTTCTGCCTGTGTGGGTTCAGCAGACAGCTAACATACTAAAGTAGACTACAGTGGTAGTAGCATAACCACTACCTCCTGCTCCAATGCCACCACCTATGGCTCTCCAAAAGGCATACATAGAGAGGTTGAAGAAAATGGGGGCCATAAACTTTGAGGGCACTACAGAGGATGATGTTAGGAAGGCAAAATTGTGGTTGGAGAAGATAATTAGAATACTAGAATAGCTAGAGTGTACACCAGTGGAGAATCTAAAGTGTGCTGCTTACTTGTTGGATGCTGATGCATATTACTGGTGGGAGAAAGTAAGGAAAAGAAAAGTAGCTAAAGATGTCACATGGGACTTCTTCCTTTAAGAGTTCCATAAAAGATATTTCATAGAGACATACCTAGACAAAAAGAAACAAGAGTTTATAAATCTCAAGTAGAATATGAGGCTTGTTTCATAGTATAAGAAGGATTTCTCAAGATTGAGTAGATATGTAGAAGAGTATGTACCAATAAAAGAAACAAGATGTAAGAAGTTTGAGAAGGGTTTGGATATAGATTTGAGAATACAAATTTCTAACCGAAAAATTAGAGACTTTCCATGCTAGTATCTGTAGCATATGCCATGGAAGAAATGATGAATGAAATGAGAGAGTTCTTTAAAAAAAAGAGAGCCTTTACTGTTGGGTAGGGTAGTTCTACACTCGAAGGAAAAAAGCAAAAGGATAATCAGTAGCCACAAATGGTAGGCCAGTCACAGAGATCGAGTCAGGGTTAGAGGAAAGGTTAAAGTTCAAATAATAAGCTATAACCTTCTGACCAAGCCTTTTGTGCATCAAGATCTACCAATATGAATCCACCTCTAGAGTTTACGATTTTCAAGAAAAGACATAAGGGAGAGTGCTGGTATGCAAAGAAAAGTGAGGGATGCTATGTGTGTGGCTCAAAAGATTAGTTCAAGAGGGATTTTCCAAAGAGACAAGTGGACACACCAATTATGGCATAGACTAATGACAGAGGCCAGAGGGATCAGGCAGATAAGGCAGGAGTGAGATAGTGGACTAGGACTGAGATAAGGGTGCTAGCTCGTCAGTATGCTATAAGGGCTCGAGAGGAGGCTGAGTTACTAGACATTATTATTGGTACAATCTCATTATTTGATTCCCATGTATTGGCATTGATAAATCCTAATTCTACATATTGATAAATATGTACTGCACATGCATTTCATAGAGGTTTAGAGCCTGAACCTATAGAGATAGACATTCTAGTCAGCAATCTAATTAGACAAAGTGTGACAGTGAATTGAGACTATAAGTGCTATCCTTTAATAATACAAGATAAGGTATTTTTAGCTGATCTTATAGAACTTCCATTACACGAGTTTGATGTGATCTTAGGCATGGAATAGTTGTCTGAGCATCAATCAATGGTTGATTGTGAATAAAAAAAAGCTTATTCTTTGGACTGCCAAAGGTAATGAAGTGATTATCATTAGTAAGAGTGATTCTCTACCTAATCTCATATTAGCCATAAAAGCAAGGAGGATTATCCGAAAAAAGGTGTGAGGCCTATCTTGCATATGTCATTGATACTCAAAGTTTTCTTTCCCTAAAGATTGATAAAATACCTGTGGCAATAGAATTTTTAAATGTATTTCCTAAGGATCTTTTAAGATTGCCACCACATAGAGAACTTGAGTTTAAGATTGAGGTGTTTCCTAGTACTGCACTAGTATCTATTACCCTTTACCAGATGGCACCTGTAAAATTGAAAAAGTTGAAAGTCCAGTTGCAAGAGTTGTTGGATAGGGGTTTATTAAAATGAGTGTTTCTCTTTAGGGAGCACCGGTGGTATTTGTGAAAAAGAAAGACGTACCATTGCTGTTAAGCATTGACTATAGGTAGTTAAAAAAGGTAACATTAAAGAACAAGTGTCCACTGCCTAGAATTGACAATTTGTTTGATCAACTTAAGGGAGCAAGTGACTTCTCAAAGATTATCTTGAGGTCAAGTTGTCACTAGTTAAGAATCAAGGAAAGTGATGTCCCAAAAATTACCTTTAGAATGAGATATGGGCACTATGAGTTCTTAGTGATGCCATTTGGGCTTACTAATGCATCGATAGCATTCATGGAATTAATGAACTAAATTTTCAAGCCTTACTTAAACCAGTTTATTGTAACCTTTATTGACAATATTTTGGTATATTCTAAGAGTAAGAAGGAATATAAACAACACTTGAGAATGATATTATAGACATTGAGAGAGAAATAACTTTATGCAAAGCTGAGTAAGTGTGATTTATGGTTGATAGAGGTGTCTTTTTTAGGACATATTGCATCTGCAGAGGGGATCAAAGTGGATTCGAGTAAAGTGAAAGCAGTGATGGAGTAAAAGCCACCTAGAAATGTGATAAAGATCCATAGTTTTCTAGGTTTGGTAGGATATTATAGAAGATTTGTGAAAGGATTTTCATTGATAGCCATACCACTCATGAGATTCCTTAGAAAAGATGTTAAATTTATTTGGGGTGATAATTGCTAGGCAAGTTTTGATAAGCTTAAGGTGATGTTAACTAAAGCACCTATTCTTATATAGCTTAAGTAAGGGAAAGACTTTTATGATTTATAGTGATCCTTCACACAACGGACTTGGTTGTGTGTTCATATAAGAAGGAAAGGTGATTGCTTATTTTTTAAGGCAACTGAAGCCACGTGAAAGGAATTATCCGATGCATGATCTTGAGTTGGTAGTAATAGTGTTTGCACTTAAAGTGTAAAGACATCATCTTTATGGTGAGAGATGTTACATTTACACTGATTATAACAGTTTGAAGTACCTCTTGACGTAAAAAGAATTGAATTTGAGATAGTGGAGATTGATAGAGTTGATAAAAGATTATAACTATTTGATTGATTACCATCCAAGAAAAGCAAATGTGGTTGTTGATGCATTGAGTGGAAAGATGATAGTTTCAATGAAATAGATGAATGCTCGAGTTGAGTTTACTCCAAAAAAATGCCATCTTGGCAAAATTCCATTTGAAACTTGACCTTAGGGAGCAAGTAAAAGAGGCCTAAAAATAGGATGAGCAGCTTGTAAAGCTGATGAGTAAAGTCAAATAGGGGAAGATTGTTAGCTTTGTGATTAAAAGTGATGACTATTTATACTATTAGGATAGATTATATGTGTCTAATGTCAATAAATTGAGGAAATAGATATTGCAAGAAGCCTATAACTCACCATATCCTATGCATCCAAGAAGCATGAAAATGTACCTAGATTTGAAACCTTATTATTGGTGGTCAGGAATGAAAAGAGATGTGGCAGAATATGTCTTAAGGTGTTTGACATGTCAACAAGTTAAAGCTGAGCATTAAGTTCCATCTGGATTGTTACATCTTATAGTAACACCAGAATGGAAATGAGAGAAGGTTACCATGGACTTTGTCATGGGTTTGCCTTTGACCAAGAGGAAATGTGATGTTGTTTGGGTAATTATTGATAGATTGACAAAGATAGTGGACTTCATTCCTAGTAGGATGGATTATTCACTGGATAAGCTGGCACAATTGTATACAGATGAGATAATGAGGTTACATGGAGTGCTAGTGACTATCATATCAGATAGAGATCCCATATTTACTTCTAGGTTCTAAAAGAAGTTACAAGAGGCATTGGGAACTAGATTGAGTTTTAGCATGGCTTCTCACCCACAGACTAATGGATAGTCAAAGAGGGTTATACAGGTGCTGGAAGATATGCTACAAAGCTGTGTGATAGAATTTAAAGGAAGTTGGGGTTAGTACTTATCACTAGTAGAATTTGCCTATAATAATAGCTACTAGGATAATTTAGGCATGGTACTATATGAGGCTTTGTATGGCAGACGATGTAGAACTCTACTTTTCTGGAGTGAAGCTGGTGAGAATAAGATTATAGGACCAGATTTGGTCAGAGATACAAAAGAAAAAGTTAATGTGATAAGAGACAGATTGAAGGATGCTATAGATAGATAGAAGTCATATGCTGACTTAAAGAGATAAGATATTGAATATGAGCTTAGAGATAGAGTTTTCTTGGAAGCATCTCCTTGGAAAAAGATATTAAGGTTCGGTAAGAGAGGAAAATTGAGTCTAAGATTCATTGGACCATACAAATTTACAAAGTGTGTAGGTCCAATGGCTTATTAGCTAGGATTGCCACCAAAATTATAGTAAATACATAATGTTTTTCAAGTGTCAATGCTAAAGAGATATTGATCAGTTTTGACACATGTGATAGCAGTAGAAGAGGTGCAAGTATAGCTAGACTTGACTTATGAAGAAAAATTGATGCAAATTCTAGCAAGGGAAGTCAAGTAGCTAAGAAACAAAACCATACCATTGGTGAAAGTGTTATGGAAACACCACAACACAGAAGAGGCAATATGGGAGAGCAAGGAGCAGATGCAAGCCCAATACCCATAGCTACTCTCTCCAGGCAATTTTATGGATGAAATTTACTTAAGAGGGGAAGGAATGTAATGCTCGTGAAACATGATTTCATGAATAGTACTTTTTTAAGCCTTAATAGTGTTCCCGGAGGTGCAGGGGCACTGTATAATGGCTATAAAGGGCATGTACTGCTCATAAAACTTTGATGAGCTAGAAAATGATGAAAATGAATTAATTAAAAGATTTAGCAGAACCAATAAATCATAATAGGTAGTAAATAAGTGAATAGTGGCATAAAAGGGGTTTATGCTGGGATTGGCCTGTGATGTGCCCGAATGAACTCAAAAATAGCATAACCTATAGGTCAAAAATTCCAATGAATTCATTAGAGAAAGAATTTTAATATTTTAAGGTTGTTTACTATTTATTCAAAATTTTTAGATTTCACGAGTGAATAGTAACCCAAGAAAATTATGGAATTTTGACCCGAAAATTTAAAAGCCTATTAAAGGGATTTTATGAGTAATTATGGCACAAGAATCATTATTTTTAGTGGCCTAGTTGGAATTAATTTTTAAAGTTTGATATAAAATCAAGTAAAACGGGGCACAAAAATCTAGACATAAGTGGTA
>CANXYI010877100.1:0-14259 GCA_948208565.1 Hura crepitans
TTAGGTTAAAAACACATCTAGTTTAGTCATTATAGAGGAAATATAATTATACTTAGGTATTACCAAAAAATCTAGCAGCATAATAGCTGCCTCTGGTCCTATCCCAAAATTCAAACAAGCTTATTAAACACTTCTATAAGCAAATCACAACACCTAGACCCATCTAGTCCCCTATTCTTAGCCTATCATCATCATCTAACACATATCAATCACAAGCCTTAGTCCACAGATAAAATAAGAAAAAATATAGAGCCTTAGAGTATATATAAATGCTTTATTTACATAAACATTTATAATTACTTAATTTATTACATGTTCACAGCCTATATAC
Source organism: Hura crepitans (assembly GCA_948208565.1). Taxonomy (NCBI): domain Eukaryota; kingdom Viridiplantae; phylum Streptophyta; class Magnoliopsida; order Malpighiales; family Euphorbiaceae; genus Hura; species Hura crepitans. Next base: position 332 of record CANXYI010877100.1, read on the forward strand.
AAATTCTGCTCAACTCCCACCTAAGTACATGGATAACCAAACTGTACCATAATTACATTCAATGCCTTCACTTGTATCCTCTGAACCACTATCATTACACTTTACAAGGCTGATCTTGTTGTAGTGTACCTGCGCACCAAAATCGGTATGCTGAGTATACGAGATACTCAGTGGTGAACTTAAAGCAATTTAATCATAGTTTATATCATTAATTTAGTTGTACAATTGAGGAAATGATTTTACTTAATTATATAAATTAATTACTCACTAGGGTGCCAAATTATTGAAATACCCTTAGTGTATTTTATCTAGTCTAAAATAATATTTTGATTGAGCTAAATCATTTAAAGTAAGGATTATTACTTAATATATGTATACTTTGTAAGAATCACTTAATCTGGCTCAAAAGTGAAAAATTACTAAAATACCCTTTATTTGTATTTTTATTTCTTTTCCTGAAAAATCATCCACAAGCTTAAACTTTATCTTATATGTTTATTCTGCTTATTACTTAACTTAATCCACTATAACTAATTTGGTCCGTCTGTGCAAAATGTCTAAAATGCCCTTTAGCTTGTATCCTGTCAAAACTTAGGAAATACTGTTCCATTATGCTTAATTTTTCATGTTCATAACCAGTCTGATTATTTACTTAATTTAATTCCTTAGCCTGACTAGGAAGATGACACTTTAAGACACTGGATCTAGAGGGAAAATAACTGGTGCTGTGGTCCCCATTCTGGACTTATGCTGCTGCACCGGTCTATGTGCCATAATGGAGATCAGCCGTAGCCTCCCCAGACACAAATAAAAATAATTGTGTGGCATAATGGAGATCAGCCAGTGGGCTTCCCCAACCACAAATAATCATCAACAACTAGGTGACATACTGGAGATCAATCCACAGACCTCTCCAGCCACCAATAGATGCCATCAAGAACTGGGTGACATAATAAAGATCAGTCGATAGACCTCTTTAAACACCAATAAACTAGCAGTTACAAAACCCTAAGTTGATCGGTCAATCCATCTAGTGGGTGTCTAACCAATGGGCTAATTAGCTTAATTTAACTTCATTTATTGACCAAAAATATTCTTATAATATTTAAATGTCAAAATTTTATTTAGACTGGTATAGCCACTTTTTGGCTCTATCGGGAAAAATTCCATGAAAAAAACTTAAGTCTAATTATGCCAAAATTCAAAGTAATTTATGTTATGATTTGTCATGGCATTTCCACTTAAAAAGGGAATACTTTTTGTCCAGTGACATTTTGGTTCAGGTAGAGGTCAATTGGACAGTTATAGGTCATTTTGACCACTTTTAAAGTCACTTTTCTAGGACTGTTTAATTCCAAATTAAGCTCAGTTTTCAAGGTTCATTTTAATATTTTACTGGGCACTAGGCCAACTATAACTGGGCTAAGTCCATGGACAAAATCTAGGCACAATTGCCATTTCTAACTGGGCCAAATCCATGTCCAAAACTTAGGCACAAAAGCCATACATTCATATGTTTCAACTTTAGCCCTAAGGGCACAAGTAAAGGTTAGTGCATTTCAAGCCATTTTTAACCACTATCTTAGGCCTTTACCATACATTTTAATTACATCTCTTTTTAATCATTCAAAGGTATATTTCCAAGTGTATTTAAAATAATACTGGACCATACCCACTGTTCACTTTAGGGCCATTACAATACATTTTTCATAAACTTAATTACATGCCATTCCAAAGATACCTTCCCAAGATACAACATATCACATGTGTGATCCAATTTTACATAGTCATTATAAGCTAATGCCATTACTAAAATGGTATACAAGCTAGGCACTTTTATAGGATACCTTATAAGCCATGTCACCAGGACATGCTCTCGGATTGTCTAAGTAAACTAGGCATATTTCATTAATCATTCTACCATTAATTAATAGTCCCACACACTTACATTCCATAACACATTTATACTCAATTTCAAGCAATTCTCATAAGGCACTTGCCAATATTACAAAAATCACTAAGAATGACTCTCGGGTATCAACCTTAATGGCCATAAACTTTATCCTAACATGTCACACAATACTAAATTTACATTTTAGCCAATGTATAACTAAGGTAAGCATCCATACCCTTCAAATTCAGCAAGGGAAACAAGACTAACTTTGCAAATTTCTTGAAACATAGTTCCTAACTCACAAAGTATTCACTTAATCAGCACTTCTAAAGAGAAATTAAAGCCTAAGTTTAACCATCTAGCCATACAACTCAACATTAACCTTTTAGGCACCTCAAGACATGAAAAAAAAGCTAAAAGTCCACTTACATAACACTTTGAAGGTGTCAATCCCATTTAAAGTCATGTTGCTAGCCCAGTTCTAGCTTCCATAGTGACTTTGTTCTTCCTCTGTGAGCCATTAATTGCACTCTAATAGCCACCAATGTTGCATATATAGCACCACCCAGATGTTAAATATGATTTAGTATCAAAAAAACATCCAGAAAGCCTAGGGAATGAGGGAGATACAATCATAAACTCACCTTGGTGTCATTGTTCTAGATTGTTTTAAACCAGTCCTATTTTTTGATTTTTTTCTCCCAAACCATAGCTCCTTTTGGCCTAATTCTTTTTCCTCATGGTGCCTAACATCCAAAGCAATTTTTAGCCGCTAAAATCACCTCATTTGGTCTTCGGACCAAAAACTTATGGCCTGAATAGTAGAGGTCTAGCATTAGCAATTCTAGTGGGAAGGAAAAAAAATGAATTTGTTCTTTAACAAGTGGAAATCCACTTGTCATGGCTTCCCGCCACTTGGCATATTGTGGACCCCATTTTGACACTTCAAAAGTGGTCCCAAAAATTCTCGAACCATCATGATTTTTTGATAAATTTCAAAAATTAATAAAAATTCACTCGGACTTCCAAAAATTACATCGTTTATTTTAAAATTCCTATTTTAATCCCCTTTACTTGCTCATAAAATTTTATGGCCAAATTCCATCGATAGGGCAGTTTTCAGACTGCTTCGATTTGCATGCCAACCTAAAAAATTATGAGCATTTGCAAATGACCTTCGATTCTGAAAATTCTTCACCAGTGGGCTTAGTGTAATTTTCTAGCTTTAGGGTTGACTATTTTTGGGTTCGTCTAGACACATTTCGGGTAAGTCCTGGTTCAAAAAATTTTTATTGCCCTAATGGGTAGCTTACAGCCTGAAATGAATTTTTGGTTTTGCTAAATTTTTAAATTTTGCCCATTTCATCAAATTAAGGCCCCTTAAAGTTTCATGACTTGTGCCGCTGCCTCGATGCATGTGCAAGTGATTTAGCACCCCATGTGCACTTCTCGGACCCTGTGGAGTAGTTCACAGAGCCTTGAAACATAGGCATTACATAGAGGACATTACTATGCCTATTTTAGAGGGTTTCATACCCTTCTTGAAGATAAACCAACCTTAAAACAAGACTCTAATGAATGGCATTCCATTTGGTCCTTTGATGCTAATTTTGGCCAATTTGATGGGTTATGTGTGCACTGAGATGTATCCCTAACTTCCTCTTTTCCTTTTTCTGGCTTTTCTTCAAAAATTTGTTGCTTTTTCTCTCATCTTCCCTACTGTGTGTGCTATCTAGTTCAATAAGTCTATGTGGACTTGATTCACCTAGGGCTCATTTGGTCCGTGCATACCTTTCATTTGATTAGATTTTCCAAAATAATAAGGGTAGGACGTTGAATATTTCTACATATGGTAGAAGAGGTGGTCTATGGAGACTCGTTGGGTATTGCTTAGAGTTCGTGCAAACTCTTGCTTATATACATGTGAGGTCTATATGGACCCTTTGTGATATGTTTTATACCTTATGCATGTTTTACCTTTTTATGAGTTGTTGTCATCCTTGACTTATGTTTGTCCATGCAGACTGGGAATTAGATTGGTTTGTGTAGACCATTTACAAAATTTGCTTATTGATAGTCTGTGCGGACATGCAGGCTCTTTTGAAATTTAGGTCCGTGTGAACATGTGCCTTATATACCTTTATTTACTTTTTTTTGTAGACAAGCCTCAAGTGTGGGGGCACTTTTTTAGGCCCGTAATAATGGTATGCATCGATGTCCATTCAAGTACAGGATCGAGTATGAGTGACTAGGTTTCAGACCTTTATCGATCATCTAGCTGGAAGGGATTTTCGTAAAGACCTCCAGGCACTTAGGGCCTTGCTAGATAGGTGGATGGGCATAACATACACCTTTTATATGCCATTCAAAGAGTTGAACATTATTCCTTTTAACTAGGCATTCATCATTGGAGTGCCTTGTACTAGTTGAGCCATTGCATTTGATGCTAGCTATTGCTTCCCTACTCTTCAGCTTTAGAAGGTGAGGAGTTTACTTGGATTTATGCCTCAAGATCACTCAGGCAGCATTTGATGCACTGATTTGTATGAGTAGTGGGCCGATGCTACACCTACTACTCAGCTTGAGGTGGTTTAGTATGCTCGATGCTTTATCCTATATTTGCTAGGGACTACATTATTTGTGAACGCCAATGGCAATGTGTGTTAGAGCTTTTTACCTATATTGGAGCAAGTTGAGGGCATCAGTTCCTAGAACTAGTGTTGCTCTTCACTGGGCTGGATGTATAGGAGCCTAGACATGGCGATTCACACAAAAAAGTCATCGATTTGTTCAGGGCTTTGTCTTTAGTGTTTTGATGAGTGCTTTTCTATGAATTTTATTTATTATTTCATGATTGCTTATTCTCTTTGACCCTGAGATTGTTTTTACATAGGTCTGGGCATATAACCTTCACTTACTACCATGTCCATATGAGTTGGATATCTTTCGTCGATATCCAGTGATGGACAGGTGGGTTCGACTATCTTCAAGACCTTAAAATGCTTCATCACTCATGCATGATCATTAATATCTGAGCTCACAATTTTGGGATGGTGTAAGTAATCTTGTAGAAATGCAAAATGCACTTGATTAGATTTATTCATGAATTATAAATGTTATACTTAATTGATTTTCCTTTTTTTAGGTTGATTGGCTTGGCGGGTATTCCCCATTAAAGAGATGGCAGATTTTCTTCACTCAGTGCAAGAGCTATCCTCTCAAAGGCTTTTGTTGACTACTTTAGAGGCTTACTCTTGGTATCTAGGAGAAAGAGTGCTGAGCTTGCACATGGGCCCGTATACATGATATATTTCTCAAGGTCATCTTGACACCATGTTATTTAGGAGGTATATCAATTACCTAGAGTTTGTTTAGGGCTTGATTATAGGTATGCCTTGGGACACCTTGGTGGATGTTGAAGGAGGAGATTACTCTCCTTAGGCGTCTACATACTTGTTGCCTCGCATACCTTATACTTTAGGACTTGCTCCTCAGGTACTCTTATTTGACTTTCTTGTTTATAATTTTTAAAGTCAATTTCTAATTATGCCTTGTATTGCAACCTGCTACTACTACTTCAGAAGCTAGGCCTTCTTTATCTCAAAAAAGGGTAAGGATAATTCCTAATTCTTAGGGTCCTTAATTTTCACCTCTTTCTACACGTACTGCTAGGAGTGGAGCCTCTATCTAATTGCTTATCAGTCATCATTATCCAAAGAGGTCGTGGGCTCTTTGACTGATGTACCTGAGCTGAGCTACATGTGGTATGGCAGGGATGGGGAGTTGGCTTCTACTGGCCTTTATATTGAGGATAAATGGCTAGTTTCTTTTGAGCTAGAGAATACTACATTGGTATGGTCCCTTTAACTTTTATTGATTACTGTGTTAGCTTAATTTGGTGTAACACTTCTTGTCTTGGTTTTGACAGGTTAGGAGGGCTTCTGTGGAGAGAACTACTTGGGTTGTCGAGGCTTTTAGGTGAGCCATGGTAGATGAGACTCGAGTCCTTATAATAAGTATTTTCCTATATTGGTTAGTTTAAGTAGGCACGTGTATGTAGTATGCATGACATGTTTAAGATGCATTGATGACCTATTCAAGATACACTGATGACCTGTTCTTTTGTAGAATGAGTTGATAAGGAGAGTAGTTGCTCTTCATGAGACTTAGAGGAAGCTGAGGGCACTGAAGATTTATGAGAAGTTAGTGATCTCTTTCGATGATGAGGACACGGAGAGTGAGAGTGAAAAGTGAGGAAGATAGCAACTCTACCTTTTCCTTTTTATTAATAGGCCACTTCTTTTTGTATATATAAACATTTACAACATTTGAATGCATATATTCTTTAGTTTTAACATACTTTGCATCTTTACATATGAATGCATAGAAATTGATACACCTGAAAACTTTTCAATGAAATACATCATCCTATATAAAACGTCTCCTCTATTTACATGACATCCCTTATGGTAAGGAGTTCCTAGGGAGCTAAAGCTCAATGGCATTCTTCAATATTTCATCATTGAGATATAGGATATAGTCTCCTGTACCCATTGGTGCAAGCTGACCAAACATTATATGACCCATCTCAAGTAATCTATTTTGGCATACACAATCGCATCAAGGAGAATGTCCATGGTTTCCTTAAATGAGCATCTCATCAATAGTCCAATGTCATTTCGATTAACACCATGATGGGTGGTTACTACTAATTGTCCAGTGTCATTTTGATTAGTACCATGATAGGTTATAGTATCACATAGTATGGCAAGATGTTTGTAACTCTTTGAAGATCGGTTGGCTACTTTATTTCATAATAAGGCTTTCTGCTCTAAAGATATGGTCCGTATGGATGCTTTTAGTCATGGTTTGTGTGGATTGCTTAGTCTATGTTGGCTTTCAATTGTTTACTCAAACTCATTTTTTTATGGTTTGTGTAGACCATGACATTATCTTCAGGTGTTTCAAGGTCCTTGCAAATGTTCTCACATGTTTTGGATTCCTTTTCCTTGTAGGACTAAGAGCGACACTTCTTAGGGTCTATAAATAGTCCTTTCCTTACTATGCATGTCACATTCATCATGTCTCTTTCTTTTAGTCAACAGTTGCCTAAAATCTTAGATTTAAATGCTATTAGACCTTACCCATTCTTGCCCTATTTTCTGCTCTCAGATTCTTGAGAAAAGTGCGAATAGATCGTAATTTCTTACAAGCCATTATACATTATTGGGATCTTATTTTCCACGTATTTGACTTTCACCATCAAGAGATTATCTATACTCCTGAAGAATTTTCTACAATCATGAATTTTAACATTGGTTCAGATTTTCCCCTAGCTATTCCATCTTTTGAAGATCATTATCCCATGGATATTGTACTTACCTTGGGGGTCTCTCTTTTAGTGGCTCAGAAGATAATCCTAGGTGTGGGCCTAATTCTTTTGCTGACAATTCTTAATTTTATTGATTGACTCCCCCTAATTCTATGGAATGGGCGAACTATGTGCTATTGTGCATTCTTGGTGACTTGTTAATGATCACCTTTAAGGACAAGTTTTGTGTCTTCAAGGCACTCCAAATTTTGATTGAAATCTATTCGGGCCATAATCCTTTTGGTGTTATTTTAGCTGAAACCATTCAAGGATTGGACACTTTAAGGAGAAGAGACATCGACTTTGTAGTTGGGAGTCCACTACTCTTATAGCTTTGCTTAGAGAGCCCATTTGGGTTTCCCTCTAGCTTTGTTATTTTCTTAACCCTAACTTTTACCTAGCATGCCTGTGAGGGTTTTCACATTAACGGGTTTGCCTAACTTTTGCTTAAGTGGTCTTTTTTGGTTTTTATAACCTAACGACACTTTTTTTTTTAAATCTAGCTATAGGAGAAGTTGAAGTTGTTTGTGCCTCCTCCTGAGGAGTTTTGTATTAAATATGCTCTGAATCATCATTGTGAAAGAAGACTTGAAGAAAAAACTTGACACATGTGAGTAGTGGATTGCATGGCTTAATGATATTGCTAAAATTCAATGGATGTGTCCATGGTGAAAAATCACCTATTTCTCCTTGTCTTATCATCTGGGCTATGTTCCTTTAGTTGGATTCATGCATGTAATGTTTTATATCTCTTCTCAAATTTAACAATAATTTAGCCTAATGCAATAAGTCCCTTTTGAACCTTTGAGCTTTCAAGGTGAATCTTTGACAAGGCATTTCTTGTGCCCATTTCATAACTTATGGAAACATCATGTTGTACTAAAAGATGTGCCTGATCATAAAGCTAGTAACATAAGTACAAATGATAATTATAAAAATTAGATTTTTAGTACATTGAGAGACAATAGGACATTAGTACTAAAGAGGAAGAGTGAAGATATAACTTTTACATATGGAAAAAGACTCATGTTTAAACTTTTAGAGTTCAATCATTTGTATGAAATTTCTCACTAAATGGAAGTTTGCATGCCAATGATCATGACTAAGCATTTTTGTCATCAATTGCATTTGAAACTAAACTGCTTAATCTTGGTAAATATATCAATTACCCTTTAATAGTACCACTATTACCAATCAGCCTTAACTTGTTTTCTTGATTAGCCATTTTCTCCCAAGTCCTTTAATTTTTACATGAAATGTATGTTTGCAGGTTTTCACCTCATCAGAGTGTCCTAATTTTTGCCTAAGCCAAATTTTTTTGGGTTTTCAATTTAGCAAACTCATCATTTTTTTAGCAGAAATACTTCTTTAGCTTGTTAAGGTTGATAGGTTCTATGAACTCATTGCCTTTTAAATTTGAGATCTTGATACCTTTATGCTTGAGCATCTTCTTTACCATATATAGGCCTTCCTAATTAGGCTTGAACTTCCTTCTAGGATTTGTTAGTATAGGTTTGGTTTGCTTCAGAATAAGGTTTCCTTCTTGGATTGGAATAGGTTTAACTTTCTTGTTATAAGCTCTAACAAGCTTCTTCTGATATAATTGCATATTATCAAAAAGCCATAAGTCTTTTCCCATCAACCAAAACTAGTTACTCATATCTGGCATTTGCCCATTCACCTTTTGGCACCTTTGCTTCTAAAATAAACCTTAATGAAGGGACTTCAACTTCAATCAGCTGTATTGCTTTTATCTTATACACTAACGAGTAAGGTGTAACATTTGTAGATATCTTGACAGTTGTTCTATAGCCCCAAAGTGTAAATGGTAACTTTTTTGCCTAATCTTTATAGGTGATCATCATTTCCTGCAAGATTTTCTTGACATTTTTATTAGCTACTTTTATTGCACCATTGGCTTGAGGTGTAATGCTCGAAAAATTGCCATTTTATGAATAGTACTCCTAAGCTCGGTACGGTGTCAATTAGGACATAGAAGGACCATATAGTAGCCAAAAGGAGGTAGTGGTTAAACAACTTTGATCGACAGAAAATGATGAAAATGAATAAATTAAAAATTTTAGCAAAATCAATAAATCATTTTGGGTCGAGAATTAGTGAATAGAGACTTCAGTTCAGGTTGTGCCGAGATAACTTCAGGAAGTGCCTAGATAGACCTAAAAATATCACACCTTGAAGCTCAAAAATTCTAATGAGTTCATTAGTGAAGGAATTTTTATATTCTGAGGTCATTTGATAATTTTTCAAAATTTTTTATTTACGCAAGTGAATAGTAACCCTAGTTCCCGAAGGAATTTTGACTTGAAATTTTACCAAGTCCTTAGTGGGCATTATCAAGAATTTTTGACACTAGAATCATGATTTTTAGAGGTCTAGAGAAATTATTTTGAATTTCTAAAGTTTAAAAGAAAATCGGGTTAAAACAGATCATCGAATCGACAAGTGGAATGATTCGGGCTGTCCACTTATCTAATATCAAAGAAGTTACACATGTGCCAAAAGTCATCTTCTCCCTCATTTTCCCCATGGTGGTTGGTGCCACTTTCTCTCTCATCTCCCTCCCTTTTTTCTTCATTTTCCCTCTTCCCACCACCAAATCTCATAATCCATATAAGGTTCTTGGCTTTTATGACTCCTGAAAGCCAATCCAAGTGATAAAATTGAGAAAAGAAGCTTAAAAAGTGAGATATGAGCACTTTGTGAATAGTTCCACTTTGGTGAGTACATAGTCTTTTCTTTGGTTTCATATTTTTAATCTATGGTATTTGATATAGGGATGTTATGGGTGAAGACAAATTTCAGTTTGGAGTTATATTGATTTTTGTAGGAATTTTCTATGTATGAAACCATTATATTTGTAGTGATTTGGAGGAATTGATGGAGGAAGAGGAAATTGATAGGTTCGAAATGGCTATGGCATGACTTGGAGCCCACTGTAAGTGAATTTAGTTGAAACTAGTATTGTATCTTAGAGAAATTAGAATTTGAGGCATGTGTGTGTATGTGTGCATGATGGCTTTGAAGTGTTATGCATGCTAAAATGTGAATTTCATGTAGACATGATGATTTAGATGTGAAAAGGACATGTGTGCATGGCATGTGTACATGGGATATTATGATGGTAAAGAGAGGTGTAACATGAATGTGACATGGAATGTGAAAATATATGCATGGTTATGGAATAAAATATGATAAGGTATGGTATAAGTAAAATGGGGTGTGAACTTGGTATCTAAGCATATGGTGAGAAATAAGTATAATATATAATGGTAAGTGTAAGTTTAAGTAGTATAAAAGATGTGCGTAACTAGAAAATTTATGTTAGAAATGATGTTTAGGTATGGTAATAAAGGGGTAATGTTTGATTGTATAGAATACCATAAAGTATAATGGTATGAGGTAAAGAAAAGAATGGAAAATGACTAAATGAATAGTAGAAAAATGACCAAATGTATAGTAACACTTACATAAAAAGACCCGTAACTGTCTAGTAGAGTAAAAGCGACTTGTAACTGTCTTGTAGGAACAATCGAAGGAGGTTGGCCTGTAATTGTGTCTTAGTGACATGTGCATAATCTAAATAAATGATGGGAGATGGAATAAAAATAATAAGTTAACTGAAATTATAAATAAAGTTAAGAGTAGAAGATTTAATTTTACAGGCACAATACACCAGTAATATCTAACCTATGAATAAATAAAATGGAATGACTAAACGAGTGAATATTTTGTGTAATTTAGGTATAAGGGTTAAAGTATGAATGACAACACAATAGAAACATTTATATGACATAATCATTACAAAGGTGATAATGGTAATATACCAAGATGTAAACTGAGCATGATGATTAATAACATACAACTAAGACCCTAAGTGTAAAAAGTAGAATATTGGAAATAGAAGGGATGAAATTGTTATCCCATAAAAAGGGAAATATACAGCATGGAATGACAAGATAACAAATTATGAGGCAGATAATAGTTAAGCAGTATATGTATACTCATATATGAAAAAGGAATAGAAACAAAATATAGAAATGAAGAAAAGAGAAATGAATATATTAATGAAGAGAGTGAAATACGAGATTTAGATATCAAAGACTAGTCAACCTGGAAAAAAACACTAATTAATTGTTAGATCATAAAATAACAGACTAATAAAATAAGGATGATGTTCTTCTTGAGGATACTTGGATAATGAGAAGAATAAGGAATGATTGTAAAGATGAAATAATATAAAGATAATAGCCCAATGGCTTCAATACACTGGGTAGGTTAATCGGTCAACTAGGGATTAGCAGCTGCTAGAAGTTGGGCTTGAATAGATTTTAGCCTATGTATGGTGGGGGCTGCCACTGAGCATTTATTGAAGCCTGCATGCTTTAGGTATTGGGAGGTTTACAGACTGATCCCAACTACCAATTTGATGATTGTGGATATTGGGAGGTCCAATGGGGCTAATCCCTACTATCCCTATTTTAGATATTAGAAGGTCTATGGACTGATCACTGCTATGTGCCAGTCTGAAATTAAGAGGTTCCTAGGAACTGATCCTTGCTATCGGACAAAGGGTGTATACAAACAATAAGGTCTAGAATGTGGGCCACTGTACTAGATGATGTGATTTTGATTTGTCCGATTCTTAGACCAAGTAAATGCAGCTATCAAGGCATAAAATGGGGGCCACTGCATGATATGATTCTTAATATCCAGTGATTGGGACTTTTCCCTAAACTTAGGGCTATAAATAAATTGATTGAAATGCCTAAATGAAATTAACGGCATACAATGAAAATACAGGAATTTTAATTTGTAAAAATTAGAATAATCTATGATTAAAATCAATAAAAATGAAAGATATACCATAAGAAGGTATTCAATGGTCACAATTAATATGATGATAAATCTTAGAAGATGTAAAATAACTTCTGTAATTAAGACAGACAATAGGAGCATACAAATGAAGGGGTTATAAAATAGTGAGATCATTATAAGTAAACCTTAAATAGGCTCTAAAAGTAAAGCAATGCATTAAATAAACCTAGTGTTTGATCGATAAAGAGGATGACAGTGTAAACTGATTAAATGGTAATGGAAGCAAATTACTAAACAACCTAAATAGAGTAGCATATAGACTGAGGAAAAATAACAGAAGATAGATAAAAAGTAGAGTTTTGAATCAAGAGGACCAAAAGATAGAAAAGAATGTTAGAACCATAATTTGATAATTGATAAGGTACATTAGAAGGGCTTCGTTAGCACTCTTAACATATTCATTAATACTTTTTACTCTAGCTAATCACAAAACAAGTACTGGAAAGTAATACAGAGAATAAAGATCTAAAAAATGAAAAACAACGTATAGATAGTAAGATAAGTGTTAATTAAATTATTATTAGGTGCTTATGTGTGTGCATGAAAAAATTTATGGTACAATGCATGTTTTGCTAAATTCACCACTGAGTGTATACTCAGCATATCAGTTGTTCGATGCACAGGTGATAAGGGTAGCCAGTAGTGCAAAGTGACCAGCGCTGAAGACTATCCAGGTAAGATTTTATTTTCAGAAAGATATGTATAGAGTAGATAGAGGTACTCATGTATGTTACTGTAGGTTATTGGGCAACACCGTATTCATGGAATTGAAATACTATAAATAGTAAATAGAAATACATTATTATTATAGACAGTAGCATGCTTTGGTAGTTTGCTGTACGACCAAGCATATGAGTGTTATATGCCATTGACGTGTACAGAAGATCATTAGTTCCACTAAGTGAATTTTTAATACTGAATAAAATAAATATTAGTAAAAGTTAAATGAAAGCTGCCTAGGGAAATCTTAGGATGGGTGACCTCTAGGAAGTAGTGTCCTTCGCTTAGTTTCTTATAAATTAGGCAGGGGGTGTTACATTTAGTGGTATCAGAGAAGGTTTAGGCAATTTTAGGTAGTAATACATGAGTGCCATAGGAATTTTAGGAGGTTCAGATAGCTACTACAATTCTGGAAGGTGAAGGTCATTGGTAAACTGCTAGTGCAATGAGCATGTGAACTTCCCTGTAAAGGGAATAGTGGGCAAAAGTAATGATATTATGACTATGTATAATCCTCTTCCTCCTAAGTTGAAGTAGTTAGTGTTCTTAATGAAAACATATGTGGAAATCAATAACATTCTGGTGAAGGGTAATGAGTTTAGCAAATGATAGGGATGGAATTGTGGGGATGTTTAAGCAAAAAATGTGTAGAAAAATCTAAAAGAAGTGTAGTAACCCTACATATTGATTGGTGATTGTAGAATGATTGTAAGGTGAAGAGAACTTTAGATAAGAGTGAAAAGATAAAGTCTGGCTCAGTATTGTGAGTAAGGAATAGATAAGAGGTAATGAGGAATTAGTATACCTTTCCATGAAATAGAGTATTGAACGTAGAGGCAAATAATGTGCAAGAAAGGCAGTGGGATTGGTGGTCAGTATTGATAAACAAATATGAATATTTAAGATAAAGTGTGATGCCCCTTCACCCTGCAACTAGAGTCATCGAATAGAGGGGTGCCATATGCCATGCTATAGCATCTAAACTGACCACATAACTTTTGAAACTTTCATATAAAGCTTAAAACATGTCACATTCACATCTTAGTG
>CANXYI010877116.1:0-13020 GCA_948208565.1 Hura crepitans
ATTTTTAGCACTGAAATGATTATTTTAAGTGGTCTAGAAAATTTATTTTAAAATTTATAAGATTAAAAGAAAATCAAATTAATACGGGCCATCTAATCAACAAGTGGCACGATTCGAGCCATCCACCCTCTTAATATAAAAGTCTTTTACACATGTAAGGGTGGCACATATGTAAAAGAGCTCATTTTCTTCCTCCTCCACACCAAAGCCGATGCAATTCTCCATAGCCCTCTACCATTTTTTCTTTATTTCTCTCTCCTTACACTCCTAAACCTATCAATTTTTATATGGTTCTTAACCTCTATCTTCCCTTGAAGCCTCTCCAAGTGACAAAATTAAGAAAGAAAGGCTAGAAAGTGAGTTTTTGAGATAGGATGAATAGTGCCATTTTTTAGTGAATAATGCCATTCACTTAATTTTTATTTTTGTTTCAGGTAGCATTACATATTCTAAAAATAACCATGGTGGTAGGTTTTAATTTGGAGTTGTGTAGGGTTTTTAGGAAATTTTCTAAGCTCTATATGTGTATGTTTTAGGTCAAGGAAAGGAAGTGGTGAGAGAAGGCTAATTGAAAGAGTAAAGTGGTGAATAAAGGTGTTCTCACACCCTAGGTATGTGAATTTAGTATAATTAATGTGTGCCATGATATGTGAGCATGCATGTATGCATGTGAATGTATATGAAGTGTTATGGTTGGTGTATGTAAGCATGTTTGATGTGATTTGGTTATGTAACTATGTTATCTTAAGGAAATAAAGCTTATTTTGATGATTTGTATGGAAGAAATGCATAGTCATGTGTGTGTTCTTGTAATGGCTAAATGGTAGGCATGGTGGCCATGTAAAGTGCATGTGTGTATGTCATGGATGGGAAATGCACTTAAGCTAGAAATTGGACTTATAAAAGGCTTATGATGGAAAATTGAGGAAAGGAAATAATGTACGGTAGATATATGTGGCAAATGGTGCAATAAGGTAATATGTATTATATATGTAAGGTGCATTAAAGTGAGAAAATGATGGAATGAAAGCATGGCATTGTATGAAAAAGTAGTGACATAGATAATGACATTAATGTATGGAAGAGTGGATGATGTTAATGTAAAATGTTAAGGCTTTTGGTTTAATGTTTATGATTTAAAGCTTTGTGAATAGTGCCATAGGGCTTGGGAAGTGTGTCGGGGTTGCCAAGTCACTTGCATATGGATCGATGCAATGGCATTGGTCATGAAATTTGAGGGGCTCTAAAATGATGAAAAGGATAAAATAAAAAATTTAACAGAACCAATAATTGAAATTAAGTAGTAAGGAATACATCTGGGCAATAAAAAATTTTTTGGGGCGAGACTGACCCAAGATATGCCCGGACGGACCTAAAAATATTGGGCCCTGAGGCTCAAAAATTCCACAGAGTCCATCGGTGAAAGAATTTTTAAAATTAGAGGCCGTTTGCAAAATTCTCAAAATTTTTAAGTTTGGCATACAAATCGAGGCAATTCGAAAACTGTCTTATCGATTGAATCTAGCCTTAAAAATTTACGAGCAGCTAGAAGGGATTAAAATAGGAATTTTTAAAAAAATGGCATAATTTTCTAAGGTCCGAGTGAATTTTTATAAATTTTTGAATTTTTTCAAAAAATTGAGATGATTCGGGAATTTTTAAGACCACCTTTTGAATGGCAAGGTGGGCCCCACTTCATGCCAAATGGGCATGCAAGTTGCTAAGTGGCAATTGGCCATGGACAAGTGGATTTCCACTTGGTTGAACAAAAAGGCTTTCCTCCCCATTTCCCCTCTGTTACTGACTCCACGCTTGAGCCAAAAATACCATATATTCCTCCTCCAACCACCATTTTAGCTAGTTCTAGTCTCTAAAAATTCTCTTATGTGCCAGGCACCATGAGGAACAAGAAGCAAGCCAAAAGAAGTAGCCAATTGTGAGGTAAAATTTAAGGAAGGAGACAAATTTAGAACTGTCCAAAACAGGGAGTGTGAGGTGAGTTTTAAGCAATTCCTCCCTTTCTCATCTTCTTTTTAGCTGCCAATTCATGGTAAGAGGTACCTAAGACATGTGTGTTGTTGTGTTTGAGGCATTGGTAGCCATTGGAGGCCAATTTAGAGCTTATGAAGGAAGGGGAGAGGTACCGTGGCAGGCTATCCTGTTTGGGCACTTAAGGATTTTCAAGCTTTTCTTCTAAGGTATGTGAACTTTTAGCCCTTTCTTTCATGATTTTGGGTGCTTAGACTAGGACACCTTTACTTGGGATGGCTGGAAGATCATATTTAAGGGTGACTTCTTCTTTGAAAATGATGGTTTTCTTGAGTTTTTGGTGGAAGTCAAATTATGGTTGTAAGTAATTGTGTACATGCCTTCATTTGCTTGCTAGATTTTTGGCTGTGCATAGTTGTTTGATTGAGAACCTTGCTACCTATGATGAACTTAGATGGTGCTGGGCATGTTAGGTGTTGAATTAAGTGAAATTGGGCAAAAAAAATCCCTATGGAATGTGTATCCTTATGTGTACCTGTGAGTTATCTTAAGCAAGTTTTACTAAACATTGTTTATGCCTTATCTAAATTGGATGAAATTGGGATGTGTATGTCTATAATTGAGTTTCTGGCATGGAAATATAAGTGATTATGGTGTTTATGTGTTGAGAATGGAAATTTGGCTCATTTCTTTTTAGTAGCTGAGACCAACTGTGGTGGCATAGTGAATGCTGATTTTCAGTTGTTAATGATATTAAGTACATTATCCTAGTTTATTTATTGGCATGAATGTGGTTAAGGAATTGGCTAAGTATAAAATATAGTACTATCATAACCTACACATGAAATTATGCCTTGAAAGGGCTAAGGAAGTTTTGAGTTAAACTAAAAATTAAAACTTGAGGTAGTGATATAAAAGTAAACTTTAAGTGTGCCTTTGAGAGGCTAGTGTTAAATCCTATGATTAGTCATGGAATTGGCCTAGTTTTAGGGGTTTGGATGCCCATATTTTGGCCATGGACTTGGCCTAGTATAGGTGGCCTTGTGCCCAGGAAAAATCTTGAAAATAACCTTGAAAACTGAGTCAGATTTGGACTTAAAATAGTCTTAGAAAATTATTTTTACAAAATGGTTGAAATGGCCTTTAATTATCTAATTGACCTCTACCTAAGCCAAAAATGTCACTGGACAGGAAATATTATTTTTTTAGTAAAAATGCTATGAAAATTCATGATATATAATACTTTGAATTCTGGTAGCAATAGACCTAAAAATTGTTTTGAATTTTTACCCAGTAGAGCCAAAAAGTGGTTGTACCAATCTGAACAAAAATATGAAGTATGAGATAAAAATTCTAATTGTCTATTTTTGAAACCTAAATATTATAAGAATGTTTTTGGTTAATAAATTAAGTTAAATTAAGCTACTTGACCCATTAGTTAGACACCCACTGGATGGGTTGATCGGTTAACTTAGGGTTTTATAGTTGTTAGTTTATTTGGTGGCTAGAGAGGTCTATAGACTGATCTCTAATTATTATGTCTAGGGAGGCTATGGCTGATCTCCATTATGACGTATAGGCCAGTACAATGGCATAGGTCTAAAATGGGGACCACTACATTAGTTATTTCCCTCTAGATCTAGTGTCTTAAAGTGTCATCTTTCTAGTCGGGCCAATGAAATGAATTAAATTATAAGCAAAATAAGCATTAAGAATGAAGTTTGACATTAATTAAAGGATTTTCTTAGACAGTAGTAAAAGTACATCAAAAGGGTAATTTGTAGATTTTCCACATTCAAGTGAATGATGTAATTTCTCAAAAAGCATGCTCATTAAAATAGTAATGCTAGTTTAAAATGATTTATTGAAGTTAAAACATCAAATTCAGATTTTAAAATATCTTAGTGGCATTTTAGTAATTTGGCACCTTAGTGAATAACTAAGTTATTTAATTAAGTAATTTATACCTTTAACTGCACAGGTAAGTTAATAAAATTATATCATGATTAAACTACTTAAGTTCACCACTGAGTATCTCGTATACTCAGCATACCTATTTTGGTGCCTAGGTACACAACAGTAGGAACCTGCCTCATAGAATGTGATGACAATAGCTTAGAGGACACGAGTGAAGGTTTTCAATGTAATTATTATATAGTTTATTATCTATGTACTTAGGTGGACGTTAAATAACACCTATATCTATGTTGTGGATATGTAATGTAAATTAACTACTTATAACCTGTTGATGTATGTAAAGTATATATACATGTGTTTATGGTGAATGTATGGTTATATATGACTTGTGATGATTGATATGAGCCTGAGGCTTTATGTATATGTATGCATGATTTATTTATGGCCTAAGGCCTGAGTTTGCTATGTGCTTAGGCTAATGTTAGGATGAGAATGGGGGATCAGATGGGTCCAAGTGTTGTGAATTGATTATAGAAGTGTTAAACATGTCTAATAAAATTTTAGGATAGGGCCCGAATAGCCGTTATGCTATCAAAATTTCTAAGTTTTTGAGAATGACCTGTAATCACCTAAATTGGCATTTTTGTATAAGCATACCATGGTAAGCTATAAACCACAAGCAATGTGATTTAGGAATATAAGTGAGCTAAATGATAACTAAGGAAGGAAATAAAGGCATGAAGCTAGTGGCCTAAAAGTATGTGCACCACTTATAGGGTTCTCCTAGGGGACCTAGTAAGGGGTGATACACTTGGAATGAGCAGTTTTGTAGTGATGGCATGAGAACATAATCATAAAAATGACCTGTAACTGGGAAAATGTGATTTTTGTGTGAATGTGCACCTTTGTGCGAGAATTTGATGACTATATGATTATTAAAGAATGGCCTATAACTATATGAATGAAATTGACAATAGTAAATGGCCCATATCAGTTAGACACCCATTATATGGATTGATCGATCAACTAGGCAATTAGTAGCTACTAGTAGTTTTGGTCCTCCTAGGCCATAGCCTGTATGATTGAGATAATAGGTGTAGTCACTAAGATTCTGTGATGAGCCCTACGCACCCAGGTATTGGGAGGTTGATATAGGCTGATCCCTACTACCCATTTTACCTATGCATATTGGGAGGTTGCAAGGGACTGATCCCTACTATTCACCTAAGATGAGCTAATGCTTAAGATATTCAAAGGTCCCACGAGGCTGATCCATACTATTCTTATAGATGTTGGGAGGTTTACTAAGACTGATCCCTATCCCTACCATTTGCCACTCTGGTATTAGGAGGTTTTTATAAGCTGATCCTTGCTATTAAGTGGATGTGGTTAGGTGTAGCTACTGAGGTCTAAAATATAGGCCATTGCACAATTTGGATCCTGTTTTCTAGTGTCTTTAAGTGTGCTCCTTCCAGTATGAACCTAACATCGAAGGATGAAAATAACTTGACAATCATAGTGACTGAACTAAATTGTGACTTCTTTGACCTTATTGCATGCAATGTATGTCATCTGGCAAATTTAGTTGGATTATGTTAGACATAGATCATGAAATAATAAGAGAGGCTAAAATATAACAAAATTGCATGTAAATGGTTTTACATTTGTACATGACTAGCTTGATGTATGATTATTGCATGATTTGTGTGTGGTATACCTTATTTACATTAAATTCACCACTGAGTTTATACTTAGTGTATCAGTGTCCTGATGCCCAGGTTATAGATGGATAGTAGCTATTCAGCGTCAGTGTGCACAGTGTAGCAAACTAGCCAACTCGGGGTATATTTTACTTACATGTACACATACAGAACTAAGGCACTCATGTATAGAGGGTATAAGGCCTAGGATAGTGTCATGTTTAAACATGCACCTAGTATATACATAAAATAGTCTATAAATTATAAACTTGTGAATTGTTTAATGATTGTGTACATAACTGCATGCCTGTATGATTGCCTTTGGACTAATGTGGGTCTAAGACCCTATGTTTTCTTTGAGATGATATGATATGTCTATGTGCTAAGTTAACTGAGTTGTTGGATGACCAGATGGGACCATGAGAGGAGAAGTTGAGTATGATAATTATAAAAGTATGATTTTACAAGTTTAAAACTTTTGATTTTTCACCTGGGTAGCCATTATGCTGCCCCAATTTATGAAAAATGCCTTTATATCTACTTAAATGGTTTGAACAATCCTTTATAAGTATCATAACTATGACATGGTAATCCATTAGTAAAATGATGATAAAGGACCTTTAGGTTAGATAAGACCATAAGTGTTAAATGAATAGTACCTGAGGTAGAATCAAGATGGGTGACCTATGGGAAGTAGCATCTTCTTTCTAGTTCCTTCAAGAATTAGGCAAGGGGTGTTACATGAATAGTGTCTCTTGAGACACGGGGCAACATATGTTAATTAGAAAGGGGCGTAGTAGTAACAAAAATTTGATAGGGCAAAAAATGATGAAAATGAAAAAATAAAAACTTTTAGTAAAATCAATAAATCATTTTAGGCTCAAAACTAATGAATAGCGAACTTAGTTGAGATTGTGCTAGGATAACTTCGGGATGTGCCCGGATGGACATGAAAATACCATTCCCTAAAGCTCAAAATTCCAATGAGTATTGGTGAAGGAATTTTAATATTCTAAGATCATTTGATATTTATTTGGAATTTTATAATTACATGAGTGAATAAAAACCTTATTCCTAAAGGACTTTTAACCTGGGATTTTTTTAGGGCCCTTAATGGAAACTATCAAAAATTTTTGGTACTGAAATAATTATTTTTAGAGGTCTAGAGAAATTATTTTGAATTTCTGAAGTTTAAAAGAAAACTAGGTTAAAACAGGTTGTTGGATTGACATGTGGTGTAATCTGAGCCATCCACCCACTTAATTTAAAAGGCTTAGCACATATAGAGATGCCATATGTGCCAAAAGTTTTCTTTTCCTCTTCCCACCCCATTTGGTTGATGCCATCACCAAGTTCTCTCTCCTTTCTTTTTTCTTCATTTTTTCTCTTTATGCAAAGCCAAACCTAGCAAATATTTTATTATTTTTTAGATTCACAGCCTCTTGAAGTAATTCCAAGTGACAGAATTGAGAAAAAAGGGCTAGAAAGTGATATATACACAAGTGGTGAATAGTGCCAATTTCTTATGTAAAGCTTGTAATCCCATTTATTTATTTTTTTTTCTTAAGTAGTCCTAGGTATTTTAAGAATAGCCATGTAGTTAGATATTGATATGAAGCTATGTAGAATTTTTAGGAATTTTCTAAACCCTAGATTGTGCATGTTGTTTTGTTAAGAGAAAAAGCTTGGTGAGAAAGGCCATCCAAGGGCTTTAAATGGTAAAAAAGGGTGTTTTCACACCTTAGGTATGTTAATTTGATGTAATATATGTGTGTTGGCATGTGTGTGCTTAAATGTGTATGTAAAAGTGGGTATAGAAGTGTGAGCTTGTGTGTATGTGTGCATATTCTTGTGTAATGGTTACGTGATTATGTTAGCATGAAAATGAGAAGCTTATGTGTGTACTTGGTATAAAAGAAAGTCACATGTATGTGTGTGTGCAAGGTGTGGCCGAATGGTGTGCATGGTGGCAATATGATGTGTGCTTGTGTATGATAATGGTTGACAATGTAATTGGGCTAAAAAGTGGATATAAAGTATACTTTTAATGTGAAATTGGTAAAGGAAATAATAGATGGCAAATATGCATGGTATAAGCTAAAATATGGTAAGGCATAATAGGTATGTATGTGTGTAAAAAGGACCATCAATAGTAACAAGAATATGGTATGGTAGGGATGAATGTACATAAATTAACTAGATGAAAGAATGCAAGTAAATGTGATGTTAAGTAATGGCAATAATAAGGATATTAAGGTACAGAAATTGTGGTGATGTTGATGTGAAATATTAATGCAAATGAGATGAATAGTTTGGTAATGATGACATGAGAATAAAGGTCAGAGAAATAACCAAATGAATAATGAAAAGTTCAAAAAGTGGATCGTAACTGATGAATGTGTAAAAGTGAAAATGTGCATGTAACTGTGATAAGCAAATGACATTATGATTAATGATGAATGACCTATAACTTTGTGAATAAATTGGTAATTAGAAATTGGCCCATATTAGTTAGACATCCACTAGATGGGTTAATCGATCAACTAGGGAATTAGCAGCTGCTAGGGGTTTTGGTCCTCCTAGGCCATTGCCTGTGTACATGATATGGCAAGTGCAATCACAGAGGTTCTAATATTGAGCTTGCACTCCTAGGTGTTAGGGGATTTATATATGCTAATCACTATTTGCCCACCTTGTTTAAGGATTTCAGAGTTCGCACGAGGCTAATCCCTATTATCTCTACTATTGTTTGGAAGTCCACTAGGATTGATCCCTACCACTCTGATTTAAGAGGTTCCTATGAACTTATCCCTTTTATTAGAGAGATTTGGCTAAGTGTATCTACTGAGGTCCAAAATGTAGGCCACTGCACAATCTAGATCCCGTTATCCAGTGTTTGTAAATATAATCTTTTTAGTATAGGCCTAAATGAGTAAAAAGAGATAGACGCACATTAAATATAATAATGATGGCATGTATATGACTTGATTGACACATTTAAATTAAGGAACCATATATAGAAGTAAATTGAACAGGCTATAAGATATTGAATTTTAAGTAATAAAACTGGTTAATAAATGACAGGGGTACATTAGCTAAACTTGCATAATTATTTGGCTTGCTTAATATATGTGTGCTACATGATTTTATGAGTGACATATATATTACATTAAATTCACCACTGAGTTTATGCTTATCATGTCGATGTTTCGATTCATAGGTTGTAGATAATAGTAGCTATCCAGCCTCAGTAGGTGCAATGTAGTTGATCAGCCATTTTGGGTAAATTTCTCTATTTATCTTGTCTATGTTAAAGGTAGGGCACTCATGTATAGGTAGGGTTTTAGGCTAGACATGTATTTTGGGATACCATGGTCTATAAATAAAAACCTAAAGCTATAACTCTATGCATGTATGTCTGTATATATAAATGATTGGTTATCAGCATACTTTGATTGATGTGTGTCTGAGACCCTGAGCTTGTGTGATTGCATGTGATGATATGGATGACTGATTAGAGGACTAGATGGGTCAAAAAGATGATTGTGCTATTAAGAATCAATATAGAAGTGTTTTTAAATAGGTTTAAAATTTTAGTTTTTTAGCTAGGTAGCCGTTATGCTGCCCAAATTTTTAAAAACCATTTGCCCTATAAAATGGCTTTATTAGTTAGTTACTACCAATGTGAGACCAACAAAGGATGATTACAATAAAATAACTAGAATATATCACTAGGATAGTTAGGCTATAAGTGTTAAATTAATGGTAGCTGCGGTAGTAACAAGATGGGTGCCTTATAAGAAGTAGTATCTCCTACTAGGTTCCTTTAGGGATCAGGCAAGGGGTGTTACATTTGGTGGTATCAGAGCGGGTTTAGGCATTTCTATGCCTAGAATACATCAATGCCATGGTTTAGGGTTTTGTGTCCTACTAAAGCTACACTGTAAGAGGTTAACTATCTATTTTGTCATAGTGAAGCACAATAAGTGAGCATACCCCACTAGAACTAGGGGAAGAGGTGGCTAGCCATACTCGAAAAAAGTATACATGGGCTAGAGGTGAGTGCAACTACTCTAGTGCATAGTGAAATAGCTTAGCAAGCATCAACATAGGCATATACCTCTCTAGCCCTATTATAGTTTACTGTAGACTTTCTCAGACATACCATTACAACTACTATGCCACCACCAGCTCTAGCTCAACCTTTGGCACTATAAAAGATGTACTTTGAGAGGTGAAAAAGATAGGAGCCCTAGATTTTGTAGAAACAACAGAAGATGATGCTGCTAGGGCTAAATGTTAGCTAGAGTAGGCCATTAGGATTTTAAAGCAACTAGAATGTACTTCGAGGAGAATTTGAAGTGTGCCACCTCACTCTTCCAAGAAGAGGCTTTCTATTGGTGGGATACTACATGTAGAAGAAAAGTTAAGCTAATCTCACATTAGACTTCCTTATTCAAGAGTTCAAGAAGAGGTATATATTTAAGACCTACCTAGATAAGAGGAGACATGAGTTCCTATATTTGAAATAAGGATAGAGGTTAATGTCAAAGTATGAGAAAGAATTTGCCCGATTCAGCCAGTATGCAGAGGAGCTAGTAACTACAAAGGAAGAGACATGTAAAAGGTTTGAGAAGGGCCTCAATCTAGAGCTAAGAATGCAAATAGCCACCATAAAGATTAGAGAATTTTCTACTTTGGTGTCAGTAGCTTGTGCCATGGAAGAGATAGTGAAAGAAAATAGGGAATTGTTTTAGAAGTAGAGGCCTTTTACTATAAGCCAGACCAGTTCAGTTCCTAGTGCAGGTAAGAAGTAGAAGGAGTCCTAAGCTTTACAACAATCTAAAAGATACGGCCAGACACAGAGGTTAGGTTAGGCTTCTCAATTGAGACCTCAATCTCCGTAGCAAGACTCTAGTGCCCCGATATTGATAACATGGAGTGCAGCTCTAGTGTGTGGGATATGTAGTAGGAAACCCTAGAGACCGTGCTGGTAAACAAGGTAAAGAGAATGCTTCATGTGTAGAGCAAGAGACCATTTTCAGAGGGACTGCTCGAAGAAACAAACTAATGCTACCTAATTACAAGCTTTCTCCCCAACACCTAGCAGAGGGTAGAAAGAGAATAAGAGTTATAAGCGAGGCCCCAGCCAAAGGACTAGATTAGAGACTTGAGCACCAGCTTATTAGTATGCCATTCAAGCTCATGAGGAAGTTGAGGCACTAGATGTGATTACTAGTATATTTTCCTTATTCGATACCCCTATTTTGGCACTGATAGATTCATGATCTACATATTCAAACATTTTCACTGCACAAGCAAAATAAAGAGGGTTAGAAATTGAACCATAGATCTAGACATCCTTGTTAGTAACCCGGTTGGGCAAAGTGTGATAGTGAATAGATTGTATAGACATTGTCCTTAGGTGATTTAATTGAACTTCCTTTACATGAATTTGATATGATCCTTGGTAAGGACTGGTTATCTAAACACCAAGCTATGGTTAACTATAAGTAGAAGAGGTTTACCCTTATAACAATCGAGGATATGAGGTGACAGTGGTTGGTGAAAGAAATTCCTCACCTAATCTTATCTCAGTGGTAAGAGCTAGGCAACTCATCCAAAAGGGATATGAAGCTTACCTAGCTCATGTAGTTGATAAAGACAACCTAACACTAAGATTGAATCAAATAGTAGTAGCATCAGAGTTCCCTGATGTATTCCTAGATGAGTTACTAGGATTACCACCATAGAGAGAGCTAGATTTTGAGATTAAGGTGTATCCTAGTACCACTCCTATGTCTATTACCTCATACTAGATGGCACTTGTAGAATTAAAAGAGTTAAAGGTGTAATTGTAGGAATTGTTAGATAAAGGCTTCATTAGGCCAAGTACTTCTCCATAGGGAGCACTAGTGCTCTTTGTGAAAAAGAGAGATGGATCACTACAGTTATGTATTAATTATAGGTAGTTGAATAAGGTGATAGTTAAGAATAAATACCTATTGCCTAGAATTAATGATCTCTTCAATTAGCTCAGAGGTGTAAGTGTATTTTCTAAGATTGATTTCAGACTGGGGTATCACCATCTGAGGATTAAAGAATTAGATATTTTAAATATTGCTTTCAAAGCTAGATACAGGCATTATAAGTTCTTAGTGATTGTATTTAGGCTCACTAATGCCTCTATAGTTTTCATGGACCAAATAAATAGGATCTTTAAGCTAAACTTAGACCAGTTTGTTAGAGTCTTTATTATTGACATTTTCGTATATTCGATGAGTAGAAGAGAACACGAGCATCATTTTGAGAACTATATTACAAGCTTTGAGAGAGAAACATATTGTCTGAAGTAGCCTTCTTAGGCGATATTTTGTTAGCAGATGGCATTAGGCAACCCCAGTAAGGTTAAAGCTATGTTAGAATGGAAACTTCCTAGGAATGTGACTAAGATCGAAAGCTTCCAAAGATTGGTTAGGTATTATAGAAGATTTGCAAAAGGGTTCTCGATGATTGTAGCATAATTGACAAGAGTGTTATGAAGGATGTCAAACTTGTGTGGGATGACAAGTGTCAATAAAGCTTTGATAAGCCAAAGACAATGTTAACTGAAGCCCCAATACTCACTCAACCTGAGTAAGGGAAGGATTATGTGATTTATAGTTATGCTTCTCAAAATGGACTTGGATCTATACTAATATAGGATTGAAAGGTAATAGCATATGCTTTAAGGCAATTGAAGCCATATGAATGGAACTACCTTACATATGACTTAAAATTGGTTGCCATCATATTTGCATTGAAAGTGTTGTAACGCTTGTAAGTCAAGGTTTTATAAATAGTACCTTCTAGGCCCGAATGATGTTCCTTGCAGTGTAAGGCATCGTTTTGAGTCCAATGACTAGTGTATTGGTCACAAAAATTTGACGAGCCTAAAAATGGGTAAAACAAATGAATTAAAAAATTTAGCAAAACCAATAAATCATTTCGGGTCAAGAACCAGCGTATGAGGAGATTAAATGAGTTTGTGCCGAGATAGCCCCAGGATATGGCCGGATAGACTTGAAAATACCACACCCTAGACCTTAAAAATTTCAATGAGTATAGTGGAGAAGGAATTATAATTTTTTGAGGTCAATAGATATTTTTTTCTAAATATTTTTATTTTGGCGGGTGAATAGTGTCAAAAAGTCAACTATTGAATTTTGACTTGAAATTTTACATAGGCCTTAGTTGCACTAATCGAGGATTTTTAAAACTAAAATGAGAATTTTTAGAGGCCCAAATAATTTTTTTGGAATTTTTGAAGTGAAAAATGACATAAAATGAATTCTAGCCATTAGATCGCCATGTATCACAATTCTATGCAACCACCCACCAATATATAATAGTTGACACATGTGGACATCCTCAC
>CANXYI010877218.1:0-16516 GCA_948208565.1 Hura crepitans
AATGGACCCGTGCCTAACTCACCCCAAAAGCTAGCTCGAAGGGAGAGGACTGCACATGCCATTATAAGGAGCACAATTATCTCTTAATTAACCGATGTGGGATATTCAACATTAGGCAAGAAGAATAGTTTGCTGACTAGATGGAGTACTCTCAGTATGCAGTACCCTATTGGTAGTACCTTTATTCCCTCCTTTGTTGTTGTTCTTTCTTCCAACATTACTCCCACCTCCTCCTTGGGCAATAAGAATAGTTTGCTGACTAGATGGAGTATTCTCAGTACGCAGTACCCTATTGAAGGCATCCTGAAGAGAAGTTATTTTTGGACTTGATAGAATTTGAGATTTGGCCATCTCAAATTCAGTAGGAAGGCCAGTTAGAAAACTCATTACTGCCATTTGCTCTCTTTGGGCTTGTTGCACCTTGATGTCAGACTAAAGGGTAAAAGTACATTCAACTCCTCATATGTCTTTTTGAAGTCCATAAAGTAAGCAATGAGTGATTTAGCCTCCTCTGCATGATAGAAGGCTTTGCAAACCTCATAAACATGGGACACATTTCCCTTGCTAGATACAAAAACTCCAGATAATCCATAATTTTCTTAACAAATTCACAATGATTAATCAGACCAATCACCTCACAATCAACAGAGTTCCTAATTTGCAAGAATAATCGAGCATCATCTCTAAGCCACGCTTGTCTAGTTTCATTGCTAGGGGGTTTCCTGAATTAAGCGGTCATCTTTATCAACACTACATGGATAGACCCCAATAGCTTTGCTCCATTTTAAATGATTGGACTCATTCAACTTATGCTTAGTTATTTTGGACATTGTTGGAGGCAATTTAGAGATAGAAGCTTTATCATCCGATGTGTCTGCTAGTTTCAACCCAAGAACAAAAGTGCAAGAAAGGTTCAGATTCTATTAAGCAGCCAACCCAGTAAACCAAAAAAAAAAAAAAGAAAAAAGACAACACCAGTAACCAGCAAAGTTCCAGAACAGAGGGGAATATATTTTTTAAAAGAAGAAACAGAGCCTTGGCTCTTTGTAGAACAAAGGGGAATATATAATTGCTTTCTGATGATTTCTATTGAAAAAATACGAGCATTTACACAAGAACAGCAGCAGCTAACTAGGAAAGTAAATATATGTTAGCCTAAAAATCCTACAATCAGCCTATAATCAAGCTCTTTGTAGAAGGAAAGTCAAACTACAGCTATAATACAATCTGTACAGTATCTTTAACAGTTATGATAGGAATTCGCTGTGAGGAACAAGGCAGAAAGTTACTGACATATGCCAAGTAAATTATTTGTTCATCTTGCAGGTGGTATCTTTAATAATTGAGTCCATTGCCTGGTGTTCTATTCTGGTTATGATTGGTGTTGAAACTAAAGTTTATATCAGGCAATTTCGGTGGTATGTGCGCTTTGGAGTTGTTTATCTGTTGGTGGGGGAAGCTGCAATGCTTAATCTCATTCTTTCTATGAGTGATTACTACAGCAGGTTAGTTATTCTTATTCTCCAAGTTATCAAGTTTAATTATTCCAGTTCCATGTCCTTTTATTTTTTTCCCCCAAACAGCAGTTATAGTTAATGACAGAGATGAAATTATATGTGCTGACCTCTGATACTTTAACTGTATGATAAGTTTAGTTTCCTTTTTCATGGGAAATTTCATCACCATTACTAATGTTTAATAGAAGTATACATCAAGATGCAAAAAAAGCTATTATACATTACAACAGGGAAACATTTCTTTATCTATACAATTGCAATTTCATTGGTTCAAAACGCATATCAGTATAGACACTATAACTTTGTCTTTTCTTTCTTGATCATCCTTCTTTTTTAAGTTCAACAACTAGTATTTAATCATTCTTTGCTTACTATGCAGATTCCCTTTGTACACTTACATAAGTGGTGTTATCTGCCAGGTTAGTTGCTTCCATTTTTTTTCCTGTCCTTGTAGAGGTGATATCAATATGCTCTATAAGGTTACAACATGGTTCAGCTTTAGGCCGCTCAACTTAATGTAATTTGTGAGGCCCTAGATGTGAAATGACGGTGTAGGTCCAGCTTGGCCTAGCTCAAATATATTCATGCTAAAGCTAGGTGAAGCATAGACATGATAAATTAATTCTCATCAATTTGCATAGCGTGAAAATCTAAAATTGCAGGGTGAGGGACCCTTTGCAAGGTAGAGCTGTTTTGGCTTTATTGACCCTTTGTAAGATATGATGAATTGGACAATAGGCCATTGTTGCATATTTAATGTTTTCTTTTGAATTTCTCTCAAAATCATAACAATTTTTTGCTGCAGGTTTTGTTTGCTCTTCTTCTTCTTGTCTATGTTCCCAATTTGGATCCTTATCCCGGTTACACCATTCTGCAACCCGAGACTCCCGAAAATGGTGAATATGAGGCACTACCTGCTGGAGAGCAAATATGCCCTGAGAGGCACATCAACTTATTTTCCAGTAAGTAGTTATTTTTTGTTCAGTCCCCCAGTTCCAATAGTTATTGTTTTAATGACTTTGCTATTCAAGTTTAACTTTTTACAAATTAAACAATCACCTGAAGAGATATCAAACTTGTGGTATTGAATACTGATGGTGAAGTAAATTGTTCACAAATTCTCGACTTGCTTACTGATTATAATTGTCTATTTCCATCTGCTAGGAATATATTTTGGATGGATGACCCCACTTATGCAGCAAGGTTACAGAAAACCCATCACTGAAAAGGATGTTTGGAAGTTGGACACATGGGATCAGACTGAGATACTGATAAAAAAGTTTGGATCACATTCTTCTCTTGCTTATTTTCTCGTCAGATATTTGTCACTGTTGGAGAGCTCTATCATAATTTTCACTTTGCAGGTTCCAGAGATGCTGGGTTGAAGAAGTTAAAAGGCCAAAGCCATGGCTTTTAATAGCACTGAATAATAGCCTTGGGAAAAGGTATTGCCTAATGTCTCCAGATGTTTTGTTTATTTTCCTAGTGATTAGATGCTTAGAAAGTCAGACTGATAATTAGAGATATTACTGGTACTGATCTTTTTTATTTGCTTGCATTCATTTGTTTTCTGCAGGTTTTGGTTGGGAGGATTTTTTAAGGTAAAAAGTTCACCTTTTATGTAATTCCTTGATGTTAGTTTAGTCTAAGTTTTTTATGGGCTCAGGTCAGAAGCAGGATGCTTTTTACATTACCCCTTGCATGTTTTTACTGTTGGCTATTTGAGGAAAGTTACAGCTTGAAATTAGTGAACTTGGAAGCCAATCAATTTTTGGCTGTTTTCTATTTTCTACCAATACTTGAAGTGAAATTGGAACCCTTCTACTGATGCAACTCACATCAAGTTATATTTTTGAACTTCTCGTAGATTGGCAACGATCTCTCTCAGTTTGTGGGG
This sequence comes from Hura crepitans, assembly GCA_948208565.1. Lineage (NCBI taxonomy): Eukaryota > Viridiplantae > Streptophyta > Magnoliopsida > Malpighiales > Euphorbiaceae > Hura > Hura crepitans. Next base: position 3,415 of record CANXYI010877218.1, read on the forward strand.
CCTGTTCTGTTAAACCATCTGTTACAGGTTTGTCCATCTTCGTCAATCCTAGCAATGATAACTACCATTGCCTGTAACTGTCTTACTTTGACAAAACTAAAATTTGTTGTAAAATATAGTTGTCACTTTCATTCTTTCCTTTTTTTTTTTCCCAACAATAAATCATTTGCCTCCTAGGACTTTGAGTGGAAATTTACTATTATGGAATTTTTTGTCTAATATGGACCTCACATACAAGATGTTGACTATCATTATAATTGTAGTATATACATAAATAAAAGTGAATATAAGAGTCCAAAGAATGTTGTTACATATTTTTTTATTGTTACATATTTTATTATTTCTCTCTGATAATTCTTCTTATCAAATCTTAACTGTATGTGTTAATTTGAGGTGAAACACAATGCGCTGATTTACACCATATGCTCAGACCACAAAAGAATAATTTTTTTTTAATTATTTCTTGCAGTCAATGCAGCAAGGTGATCCAGCCTGGATTGGTTATGTCTATGCTTTCTTAATACTTGTTGGCGTGGTATGGACTCTATCACATATATTATTACATAGAATTTCATTTTTCAGAAAACAATTCTTAGCATTGCTTTCCTGTGTCTTATTCCTAGTGTTTTTTTTGCTTTTAATTATAGAAAAGGATTCAGATCACTTAGTTTCTAATCCCATCTTCAAAATCATTCATGTATTTTGTTCGTTTTCATTGGTCTGGTCAAGTAGAGAGAATACAGGCTTCATTATATGACTAATTAAAATAAACATAAAAAGGTACTTGACAAATCTTGGAAATTGAAACATGTATAATAATCAGTCACAGTAAGGTTAGCATCCAGTATAATTTATCCTCCATTAGTTGCTTACCCCAGCGATATTATTCTCTCCACCCATATGCTCTTTCTCATTTGTGTTATTAATGACAGTGGAGTAACTCACTACTTAAAATTCTCTGTTAAGTTTAGATGGCGGATTTACTATAGATTAAAAACGACTTGCGTAAAGTAAGGCAAAAAAAATTGATGCAGGGAAGGTGGATATAAGATATTTGAAAAAGACCTGGAATAGTTCTAAGTATAAGGTTCTCCAAAAATTCTTACTCTAAGAACTTGAGGAAATGTGTCATCGTAAATGCTTAAATCATAAATGGATGGCATTGTTTGCATTTTATATGGTAAATCCCTTAATTTTCTTATTTATCTTCCTTTGTGCTTAATTACCTTTTTTATGCTGTTGCATATGATATTTCTGACTGAATCCTCCTTTCGCTTACATGGACTATTGGTGATGTCTTTCACTATGGTGGGGATAGCTCCCTAAACCTTTTTACTAACTAGTTGATTTTAATTGTTTCAGTCGTTAGGAGTGCTATGTGAATCTCAGTACTTTCAGAATGTTATGCGCACTGGTTTTCGGCTGAGATCAACTTTGGTAAAATTATCACTCTTTGTTTGTAGTTTTTCACACGTATGGAGCCAACAGTTGCTTTATTCAGATTTCAGTTTGAGGTTCCTGAACGAATTAGGTATTTTAACAGGTAGCTGCTATCTTTCGTAAATCCTTGAGACTAACTCATGAAAGCCGCAAGAACTTTCCCTCTGGCAAGATAACTAATATGATCACTACTGATGCCAATTCACTTCAGGTATGCTCTTTATGGAAGGCAATGAATGTTAATTGTATCCAAAGATTTTAGAGGAAAGAAATTCTATTCCCTCACTTGTGTAAGAAGAATGTAATGGGCATTTATATACAAAGACTGGGAGCCAAAAGGGAAATGTTGATAGTTGCAGCAATCAATCATTATAATTACTACACAATCACAGTAATCAATTAGATGATTTCGTAGCATGTAAAATCCCTCGTTTAAGGGAGAAAATCATATTGATCAACAGTATCTATTCATGCCATGAGAATAATAAAATGCATTCATCATAATTGTTGAGCGTCAAAAAAGTAATGTATATTTCAATGTCACTTGGAAAGAAGTTAATGAACAAGATACAAAAAACATATGTGCAAATGTAATGTATTGGGCATCATTATTGAATGGACAGGAAGGAGAGTAATATTGTTACTGTTAGTGACTATGTTAAAGAATCTAGTATAACTTGTTTGCTTGTCATCCTACCCACATCATGAAGTGGTTCAATCAGTGAGAAATTTGGCATATTATTTGTGCCCCATTTTACTATTCTTTCATGGGGCTAATTTTCCCTTCAACATTTTCAGCAAATTTGCCAACAACTACATGGATTATGGTCAGCCCCATTCCGCATCACCATGTCTATGGTTCTTCTCTACCAACAGTTGGGTGTTGCTTCACTTCTTGGATCACTAATTCTTGTTCTCATGGTCCCTCTTCAGGTTAGAAATTTTTCTGTTTTATGTTAATATACCATGCATTTCATAGTGTTCGAATACTTATTATCTGATCTTTTTTCCTGTATAAATTCCCTTCTTTGCTTTTGATGTTTTCTGAGAACAGACAATAGTGATAAGTAAGATGAGAAAACTAACTAAAGAAGGACTACAAAGGACTGACAAAAGAGTCAGCCTCATGAATGAAATCTTGGCAGCCATGGATACAGTGAAGTATGAATTTGATGAGAATGCTCTTAGGTTTTCATAAAGTTTCACACAATTCGGTATGATTATACTGACAACTAAAATTTGTTACAGATGTTATGCATGGGAGAAGAGCTTCCAGTCTAAAGTTCAAAGCATAAGAAATGATGAGTTGTCATGGTTCCGCAAAGCTCAGTTACTATCCGCTGTATGTTGCAAAACAAAATCTTGGAATTTTCGGTTCATATCTATATTCTAAAGATGTCAAAAGCTTAATTAGTTTATATAGATAGAAAATAAGATAAAAACATACTAATACGATTAGATAAAATGGTATCAAATCATTTGGGTCATTCCAATCCAATGAATTGAGGGCAGGCGTGACATATGATTTGAAAGAGACATGATTTAGTCCACTTGGTTTACTGCATAGATAGCCTTGCATTACACCTGTACTATACATGTCCAATCGGATATAAATCAGATACCATTTTTTTAGCATTTACTTTGGAAATATACTGTGCTCGTTGGCTAACTAGTTGTATTTTCATGCAGTTTAACAGTTTCATATTGAATAGCATCCCAGTTGTTGTGACATTGGTTTCATTCGGGACATTCACTTTGCTTGGTGGAGATTTGACACCTGCAAGGGCGTTCACATCACTTTCTTTGTTTCAAGTGCTAAGATTTCCTCTGAACATGCTTCCAAACTTGTTAAGTCAGGTTTTGAAACTCTCTTTATTTCACTGGTTATATGTTGATGCTATCTATCTATATCATGCCTTGAAGTGATTCATTAAGAACGAGCAACCACATGAGAATATAAGATTTGATCGGCTCCAAAAAGAAAAGCTAAACTTTCCTCTTTGACTTTCTTCTTGGAAGCAACTGCAATTGTGCTCCCTTTTCTCCTCAAAATTCATTTTCTTATTGTGTGCTTAATATGCGAACAGGATTACTCAAATAGGTTCTTGATTCTATAGTTTCCTGAACAAATAATTGGCAGGTTGTAAATGCAAATGTATCATTACAACGCCTGGAGGAACTATTTTTAGCTGAGGAGAGAATTTTAGCACCAAATCCACCTCTTGAGCCAGGACTTCCAGCTATCGCTATTAAGGATGGATATTTTTCATGGGATTCAAAGGTGACTTTTAAAGCTTCTACCCTATTTAAGCGAAGTTTATTGAAGCTTCATTAGCCTTATTGCATGATTATGCACTTAACAATGTTAATTCTCAAATTTGTTTTTCCCATGTGCTATAGAAATCTTAAAATTCCATGCCTTTTTTTCAGGCTGAGAAGCCTACACTGTCGAATATCAATGTGGAAATACCAATTGGTAGCTTAGTGGCTATTGTTGGGGGCACTGGAGAAGGAAAGACATCACTTATATCTGCCATGCTTGGAGAACTGCCTCCTGTGGCAGACACTAATGTTGTTATTAGAGGAACGGTTGCTTATGTTCCTCAAATTTCATGGATCTTCAATGCAACTGTGAGTCGGGAGCTACCTTTTTTGATTTTTTTTTTTTCATTTAAATTCCCTTGCAAATTATCTCTTGCTCTGCATATTTTTCTTTTCTTTTCAGTTATTATGCTCCTCATATTTTGTTACACTACTAGTACTTAATCCTGATACGAAGATCCTCTTCCACAGCTGCGTGACAATATATTATTTGGGTCTGAGTTTGACTCCACAAAGTATTGGCAAACTATTGATGTAACAGCATTGCAGCATGATCTTGACTTACTTCCAGTTAAGTAGATTTGCGAGCTTACTGCTATTGCTGTTATCCAACTTTGAACTCTTAAGTTGTTAACTCATATATATTTTCTCAGGGCCGTGATCTCACAGAGATAGGTGAAAGAGGTGTGAACATTAGTGGTGGGCAAAAGCAAAGAGTTTCTATGGCTAGGGCTGTCTACTCAAATTCAGATGTGTACATGTTTGATGACCCTTTAAGTGCTCTTGATGCTCACGTTGGTCGGCAGGTATTAAGTTATTTTAAACACTACAAGCCAACCTCAAGGCCAGCTTGATTAACGTTTCTGTCCCCACTATATTCTACTGTTTAGGATGACATTATCAGTGGTTCAATACTTTGAAGCTTTAAAAAGTTTTAGCACTTTGCTCATCTCAAGTTTTTTCCAGGTTTTCAACAGCTGCATCAAAGAAGCATTGCGAGGGAAAACCAGAGTTCTTGTCACAAATCAGCTACATTTTCTTCCTCAGGTGGACAGGATTATTTTAGTTAGTGAAGGTACAATTAAAGAGGAAGGAACATTCGAGGAGCTCTCCAAGAATGGAAAACTGTTCCAGAAACTAATGGAAAATGCTGGAAAAATGGAAGAGATTGAGGATGAAGCAGAAGGAAAAGAGGAGACAGAGAATCTTGACCATAAAAGCCCAAAACCGGCAGCTAATCAGCCAAATGAGGTTTCACAAGATGCAGCGGGTACAAAGAAAGGGAAAGGAAAGAGGTCTATGCTTGTCAAGCAAGAAGAGAGGGAAACAGGTGTTGTCAGTTGGAAAGTTTTAACGAGGTAATGTAGGAGTTGATTACATCCATGGTCACAAAAAGTATAGGGGTAATAACAATGCAGCTAGAAAAGAAATTTTTCTTTCAATAAAGTCACCAACCTTTTTAAGATTTTTCGTCCATGCTCAGAATTGCCAAATTATGGTCTGATCACTGACATGGCAATCCGTCTTAGAGTAGAATCTTCTGGAAAATGACACATGGATTGTCACATAAGACGAATGCCTTGTTATTGACACGCTGTATTTTTAGGTTTAATTACTCCTGTGCAACAAAGATATGGAGTTTACAATGAGCTGGTCACCGAAGAAATCGTACCATAAAAATCATTAACTTTCAATAATTTTCACCTAAAGTAAAAAATGACCAGAATCTGGCCCTTCCAACACAGTAAACAACATTACCGAATGCGACATAGGGTGAAGGACATCTGGCTGCCATGTAAGCATTCTCAAAATGTGACACATGCACAAATAGATAAAATGTTCTTTTGTGGCGTGCTTAAGTTGCAGTCATGTGTCTTTTTTCCTAATATCCTATGACTCACATTTCAAATACTCTTTACCGAGCTGGACTACCACATCAACGATGGTTTAAACTCTACCTAAAAAGTGGCTTTTTGTTTCGCTTTTCAGATCCCATGCAAACTAATGCATTTATACTGAATATATTTGCAGGTATAAGAATGCACTTGGAGGCACATGGGTGGTTATGATATTGTTTGCATTCTATATATCAACTGAATCTCTTCGAGTTTCGAGCAGTACATGGTTAAGCTTTTGGACAGATCAAAGCACTTCTGAAGGTTATAGGCCTGCTTACTACATTTTCATCTATGCACTTCTATCACTTGGTCAGGTATGTCTGATTTTTGTTGACTCCATCATGTACAGTTTGCTCTTATACCAACCTTTCAACATTGATTATCAGTTATTATAAGAATTTGATTTTTTTTATGAGATGAAAAAAGTGAACATAGAAAAGGAAAGAAAAAAAAAAATCTACGTTACTCTGTTATACTAAATAGAGTGAAATATAAGAAATTAAAAAAAAAGGAATTTCTTGTTTGAACCTTGTGATCTGGATTGGGATTTTAGCAGGAAAAGAAAAAAAAACTTTATTATTTCCTTCTTCCTTTGCAATTGTTTGAGGAAATAGATTGATGCATATGAATGAAAGAAACAAAAATAAAGGTAGTAAAAGGAAAATATCTGCTGCTGCTGCTGCATGTTCTAAGGTCTTGTTATATCTTCATGGTACAGGTAACAGTGACACTGTCAAACTCATTTTGGTTGATCACTTCAAGTCTTCGTGCAGCCAAAAGATTGCACGACTCCATGCTAGATTCAATCTTAAGAGCTCCTATGCTATTCTTCCACACTAACCCAACAGGAAGGATAATCAATAGGTTTGCAAAGGACCTAGGTGAAATAGACCGAAACGTTGCCGGTTTTGCTAATATGTTTCTGAACCAAGTTTTTCAGCTTCTTTCTACATTTATGCTGATTGGCTTCGTCAGCACAATATCCTTGTGGGCCATAATGCCGCTGCTCATCTTATTTTATGCAGCTTATTTGTATTACCAGGTACGATGATGAACAATGTTATTTTTTTTTTTTTTAGTTTTACTATTGACTTAGGTTTTGTGTCAAGGATCTCTTTTCCAGTCCTGTTTCTCCCTTTGTTATGATTCTTGCCCCTTGTTGCACCTATGATGCATAAAATATAGAATTCTTCAAAGGAAGCTCTAGATCTTAGGCTTGTTGTGAAGAGAGAGCCTCAAACCTCTAAAATTAAAATAACTTTCTATTTAGTTTTATTTCTACGAATCTTCTCTTTTTAAACAGAGACTACAAGAAAATAAAAAAGCAAAAGTTAATGGATTCTACCATAACTAAAGTATTGCTACATAAAAATAAAATCTCCTAATCTATGAAAGCTACTACAAAAACTCTCCTAATAAAGAAATACTTCATTAAGAATTAAAACTCTTCTAATGCTTCTAATACTACTGCCGTTATCCATAATGTTGACCTTGTAGTTTTTGCATCATTTGGTATGTATTCTTTGCTTATCCATAATTCAGAACCTACATAGATCAGTCACCATGTTCCTAATTTTCAACTTCTAGGGACATAGCCACATGGTGGTAAGTAGATTTAGCGAAACAACTAAATTGATCCTTTGAATTTTATCTTTTCAATTGGACTCCACTAATGATTTTAATTTGACCACATTGAATTTATTAGTAAGTAATCAAATTGGCTCTTAAGCTTACTTCTTTCTTTTTAATTAACTCCTCTAAAATTTTTAATTGACCCCGCTAAATACAAAGAAAATTTTCTACATTATTCTTTTTGACTTGATAAATTTCATTAACATTTTCACATATTGACATAAAAAAACACCATAAAACTGTATACAGTTTCTTACATTAAATTTTGACTCTCTCCGAGTCAAAACTCATGGAAATGGAAAACAAGGTCTGTTCTTAAATAAAGAATTCTGCTGTCATGGATTAAAAAAAAATGAGGAATAGCTGACAACCTGTAGGATTTCACTTGAGAATATTCATATACGTATCAGTTATGACTTCCCAAATGGATTACTATAGGAATGATACTAGAAATTTAAAAGATGATGGAACATGTTTGTGGACTTGAAAAAGTAATCAAGCAATACAATTACAAATCCTGAAAACAAATATTGAAAAATCCTAACGTAACTAAAATACTTCTTAAATAAAATAAAATTTCTTAAATATGAAAACTAATAAAAATAAAATTATTAATTACATCTTTGACACTTACAGCTGTAACACATTAGCTTTCTCCTTTCTATTTATGTTATAGAAATATCTCAAGAGGAATTGATATTATAGGACATATAATATGAACTCAACAAAAAGTTGTCATCATAAGAGAGAGAAAGCTGTATCCATGGGCCACTTTCTTTCTTCTTCTTTAAATCTTGTTATGTTTTAATTCCATGCATTCGGCATCTGTTTTTATCAGTATGGTATCCGACATCTTTGGCTTATATTTATATATGTTACACAGACTACATCCCGTGAGGTAAAACGTCTGGATTCCATCACCAGATCTCCAGTTTATGCACAATTTGGAGAAGCATTAAATGGTTTGTCAAGCATTCGTGCATACAAAGCATATGATAGAATGGCCAATATCAGCGGGAGGTCTATGGACAATAATATCAGATTCACCCTTGTGAATATTAGTTCAAATCGTTGGCTTACTATAAGATTGGAAACACTAGGAGGGATAATGATATGGTTGACTGCATCCTTTGCAGTTCTGCAGAATAGCAGATCAGAGAATCGGGTGGCTTTTGCATCTACAATGGGTCTACTTCTCAGTTATACTTTGAATATAACGAACTTGTTGAGTAATGTTCTAAGACAAGCAAGTAGAGCGGAAAATAGTTTTAATTCTGTTGAGCGTGCTGGCACATATATTGATTTGCCTTCTGAAGCTCCAGGTATAAATGAGAGCAACCGTCCTCCACCCGCTTGGCCATCTTCAGGATCAATTGACTTCAGGGATGTTGTCTTACGTTATAGACCTGAACTTCCACCAGTATTGCACGGATTATCCTTCTCAGTTTCACCAAGCGAGAAGCTAGGAATAGCTGGCAGAACTGGAGCAGGGAAATCTAGCATGCTTAATGCATTGTTCCGCATTGTTGAGCTGGAAAGAGGAGAAATTGTCATAGATGGATGTGATGTATCTAAGTTTGGACTGACAGATTTGAGAAAAAATCTTAGTATCATACCACAAGCACCAGTTCTTTTCTCAGGTACTTTCTTTGAAACACTAAGAAATCCATTTTATTTACAGAAATTATTTCTTTCGTTTCTATATTGCGTTTCACATTTACAATAATTTTCACTCTTATTGCCATTTTACTACTGTATTTTTAGTTAAACCTTACTTTACTAGCATACTTAACAAGGTTCGAAAAATTTCAGCCAGGTTGAGATTAGTCATATCCTTAAAACACTAATAATTTTTTTTATTCCGATTCTTTTTTATATCTTAAATGTCTACGTTTAGGATTGCACTTTTTTTTTGACATCAATCAAATAATCAAATAAAAATGATGTCTATTTTTATGCATAGTAATTATTTATTATACACATCAATGTGCATCGGCACTTCCAACAGGTTATTATGGGGACAATATTTGCATGTTGTTTTGGAATTACTTACAAAGATGTCAGCAATTCTGACTGTTCATTTTTTCTTTTTCCCTAGGAACTGTGCGGTTTAACCTTGACCCGTTTAGTGAGCACAATGATGCAGACCTATGGGAGGCTCTAGAGAGGGCACATCTGAAGGAAGTTATCAGGAAAAATTCCTTTGGTCTTGATGCTCAGGTATGAATCTCTATTATCATGTAGCTAACTAATTAAAGTGGAACATCCTTAATCTATTGAGATATGGAATCTGCACTTCCTAAATAACTTGGATCAGAGAGTATGGTCAACTCTATAGAGAAAAGACAGAAAAAATTAGCTGCTCTGAGCAGAGCCACATTTTTCTAATGTTTGAATGGACTGGTATTGGTCCTTGTATTTTAAATTTAATATAGGGCCTTTAATCTGAAACAAGTTGCATACTCGTTATTCAAAGCAAGAGAAAAATTATGATTTCGGACTAATAATTCATGATTCTTGCATCCAGGTTTCTGAGGGAGGGGAGAATTTCAGCGTTGGACAGAGACAGCTACTAAGTCTTGCTCGAGCATTACTGCGCAGATCAAAGATTCTTGTTCTTGACGAAGCAACTGCTGCTGTTGACGTCAGAACTGATGCTCTTATTCAGAAAACCATTCGAGAAGAATTTAAATATTGCACAATGCTTGTTATTGCTCACAGACTAAATACTATTATTGATTGTGACAGAATCCTGGTGCTTGATGCTGGTCAGGTATGCATCAAATTCATTCAGTTGACTTGGAAATGTTCTTGTTTCTTAGATCGTGTTTACTGAACATAAATAATACTAAATCTTCATTGCTGTAAAATCAAGAGCAGAAAAAGTTGATAACTACGCTTCCTGAGCATATTAACTCTATTCACAAACCATCAAAGAATACAAGATTCCTCATGGGGAATGTTCATTTGTTTAGCTAATGCATTCCCATTTTTCACCTCTTCCTTTCAGGTTTTGGAGCATGCTACTCCAGAGGAGTTGTTATTGAGTGAAGGAAGTGCATTCTCTAAAATGGTTCAAAGTACTGGACCTGCAAACGCACAGTACTTACGTAGCTTAGCACTTGAAGGGAAAGGAAACAAATTCAAGAAAGAAGAATCCCACAGGCAAGACGGCCAGAGGAGATGGATAGTCTCATCAAGATGGGCTGCTGCTGCCCAGTTTGCCCTTGCCGTTAGCCTTACTTCTTCACAGAATGATCTTCAAAGATTAGATATTGTTGACAAGGACAATATACTGAACCGAACAAAAGATGCAGTGCTAACGTTGCAGGATGTGTTGGAAGGGAAACATGATGAAGTAATAGATAATACACTGCAACAATATCAAGTTCCCAGGGATGGATGGTGGCTCTCTCTCTACAGAATAGTGGAAGGTAAAACCAATATGCCTAATATAATAAACATTGACATGATTTTGGATGGGCTTCTGGTGCTTGAAGTCAATTTCCTACATGTTTCATCACAACCATCAACTTGGCCGTTTCTTAGACCATTTTAAATATTACTTGATAATGTCTGTGCATGCTCTTCCTGATCCAAATCTGGTTCTTGTTTCAGGTCTTGGTACTATGAGCAGGTTGGCTTACAACAGGCTTCAACAGTTAGAATATGAAAACGAAAATGAATCCTTTGATTGGGACAATCTTGAAAGTTAGGAAACAATGGGAAACATTGGTAATTCAATGTTGTAAAAGGTATAAAGCTGAAGGGGGAAACTCTCTGGTTCTTTAACGAAAAAAAAATCATGCAATTGCATTGTTCACTATATGAGACTATTTAGAGCAAAGAATAGCTATGCCTGCAATTTTAAATTTATGTTGCAGGTGTTTCATTTATATATTGCAATCCTACTATTATAGTCATGAAACTCTTCGTTTTTGGCATATGGCTTCACAAAAATTTTAAGAAGATTATTGAGAGAAATGTTATGGTCCTGGGTTTGTGATTGAGTCATTGGATATAGATAGTTGCAACTCATCTAAAAGAGTTGCTTACTTTGGAACTCTAAGGAGTTCAACTTGCTAGAAGTTCAACTTGTTTTATTTATGAATAATTTTCCTCTTAAACAGATATTTACAAATTAAGAAATACGATCCATAGTCTTAATTTTAGGTTTAATAAGATATGACATCAAATTATCATAGTAGAAAAGTTTTATTTAAACTAATAAGGAAATTCTATGAAATAAAATCAAAATCAAATCCCCTCTTATATTGTTGGTTTCTTGCATATGATATAGGTGTTTTCACAAAACCAGCTGCAATGTTTCTCTACTGCTGGAGAAAGAATTTGTGCTCAAACTCGAGACTCTTTTAGACGATAATTATAATTACGAATAGCTAATAAAAATACTAGCTCTTGAAATAAATTATATACTCTATCTAAAAATTGTTTCCACTCGTTACCCAACTCCATGAAATTCTACAGTTAGAAGTTTGTTAAAGGGTGTCCTTCCCAACTCCAAACTCATAGTGTAAGAGTTGAAATTTCGTGAATCAATTGATAGTTAAGGTGAAATTTCAGCTTCTTGAATCGAACAAAATCTGTGGCCATTTGACATCAAAGTCTTAATCAATTAAACCTTAGATCCCTCAATGGTTGAAAAGTTAGGCTTATACGTATTGTGAAATGACTTTTTTCATTGGCTTATTAGGTTGATTGCCTGCTTTAAAGGGCAGTTTCTCATCAATACTACAACTACTACTCCTATTTGAGTCGCTACCTTAGTTCTGGATGATTTCCTGCAACTGGAGTAATAGTTGTTGAATTTGAGTGATTATTTTTTATTCAAATAATGCAAGACGCACTTTAGTAGTAGCTTGCATCTCTTGGAAAAAAATCCTCAACCTCATCACTCTTGTTTTTATGGTTCATAGTGTTTAGCTCTGATATTAAATTGTAACAATTCTAAGTTTGCGATTAAGTCGGTGGATGGATAAATAGTTACAATTCATCTAAGTGAGTCATGCACCTTAAAAGTCTTAAGAAAGTTAACCTATCTCTAATTTATAGGAATAAGAGAATTACTTACTTCCTCAAAGAAACAAGATCCATAGTCGAATTATAGGTTTTAATGAGAGATCGAAAGCTCTAGTTAAATTAATAAGGAAATTCTATGAAATAAAATTAGAATTAAATCTCTTTTGCTGCTAGCTTCTAGCATTTGACACAGGTGTTTGTCCACAAAACCAGAAGTAAGAGAAGGAATATCTTATTTAATTCTACTAATTACAAATATCTTACCTTGTTGAGTAATACGAATTGTTATATTATTTCAATCTATTTTACAAGATCTATAGGGTATATATACAATTCTAAGAGTCTTAAAATAGGAAAATACAATAAACCTAATTTGACTATAATTCCTTATTGGAATTCTAATCAGAATACAATTCTGATTTACACATATCAACACTCCCCCTCAAGTTGGTGTATAGATATCACATGTGCCCAACTTGCAAACTAAGGTATGGTAGGTCTTATTACATAATCCTTTAGTGAACACATCAGCAACTTGCTCATCTGATGTCATATATTGTAGCTTCAGGGCACTTTCAAGTACTTTTTCTTTGATAAAGTGTCGATCAATTTTTATGTGCTTAGTCCTATCATGCTGAACGGGATTCTGACTAATGCTAATAGCTGCTTTATTATTACAACATAAGAGCAGTTCATTTCTGTTAGACAAGTTTAATTCCTCTAATATTTTTCCCAACCATAGGAGCTCACAAACCCCTTGTGCCATGGCT
>CANXYI010877281.1:0-12725 GCA_948208565.1 Hura crepitans
ACAATGTACCTAAACTATGTGCCTAGAACGGCTAGTATGATGTGATCTTTTGTGATGGCATGTGTGCCTAGGTTTTGGGCTTTTATATGGCCTAAGTTTTGGTTGATTTTAGGCCTATGAATGTATGAAATAACTAGTGAAAACTGTATTGAAAAATGAGGTGAAATGGACCTATAAAGTTTAATAAAAACTTGCTGCAGTGACCTGTAACTATCCTAAAATGACCATTACCTAAATCAATAAATCCATTGGAAAGTAAATGGCATGAAATTATGAAAAACTTATGAGATAAAATCTACCATAATATATCACAATTACTGACAATTTCATCTTTGGATATTTTCCTGATAATTCACTCGGTACAGCCTGTTTATGGCCATACCAAAGTAGGCTAAATTCCAACTGTGCTGTAAAAATTATAACTATCTATTTTTGAGTTTATAATATTATAAAAAGTTAATCAGTCAAGAAATGGACACAATTTAAGGTTAAATGGTCCATCAGATAGATATCCACTAGATGGGTTAGCCGTTCAACTTAAGGATCATTAGTAGCTACTATACTATCTACTTGTTTGATAGGGATGGTATAGCGGTATAGGTCCCCGTTAGGGCCACTATGCTAGTCTATTAGAGAGAAAACCATCTATCCTTGCCAACTAATGCTATAATTGATATTGCCAGTGCAGCGGCATAGGTCTTGAAGGGCCACTACACTAGTCTGTTAGACAGACCAATCTATTAGGCAGGCACGGCTATATCATCATTGATCTTCTAGATTTTATCGGTGTTACGACATAGGACCTAAAGGACCACTGCACTAGTTGGATAGTCATACTTAACTATAGGCATTTATTTGATATTTGCTGGTGCAATGATATAGGTCTTGGAGGACTACTATACTAGCTAGATAGTCACATTTGACTATAGGCATTCACTTAATCTTTGTTGGTGCAATAGCCTAGGTCCTAGAGGACTACTGCACTAGTTGGATAGTTACATTTGACCATAGGCATTCATTTAATCTTTGCTGGTGTAGTGGCATAAGTCCCAGAGGACTATTGCACTAGCTAGATAGCCACATTTGACTTTAGGCATTCACTTGATCATTGCTGGTGTAGTGATGTAGGTCTTAGAGGACCACTACACTAGCCGGATAGTGACATTTGGCTATAGACATTCATTTGATCTTTGCCAGTGCTACACATAGAGTCCAAATTGTAAACCACTGCACTAGTTTATTTTCCCTCTAAGTCCAGTGTCTGTCAAGGTTGTCTCCTAAGATAGGCCAACTAAAGCAAATAATTAAGATTAATAAAATTTACATATGCCTATGAAATATAATTCAGGGGTATTTTAGTAATTTTTCTACTGAGACTGCTTAATGGCTTAATTTGTAAAGATTATGCATGTAATGGATAATAATGATCCTAAAACATATTTTATATGAATTATAGTGATTAACTAGATAATTTATAGACAGAAACACCCCTAGTGGTAAAATGGTAATTTTGCATGTTAGGTTCCTAGATTGAACTAGGATATTAGAACAAAATAAGAATAGGAGTATAATGCATGAATAAATTGCTGGACATGTTTTAAATGCTTTAATTCACCACTGAGTATTATATACTCAGCGTACCTATTTCGATGCGTAGGTAACAAGAATAAGGACATAGCCTCGTAAAGTGTGTAGTAGAGTTTAGAGGTCATTTTTAAGATGGTTGATCATGTATAGTTGTATAGCTTTTGCACTCTATATACTTAAGTGGGAAAATAGGTGTATTTTATATAAAGGACACATGATTGTGTTTGTATATAGCCAGATTAAGCTGTAATTAAACGGTTGTTAACCCTTTTTGTGTATGTATGCCTTATGTGAATGTTTTCTGAGCTTGAGGCTCTATGAGTTTTCTTGATTATGGCCTAAGGCCTATGATTGATATTTGATAGATGTTAATGATAGAATGATATCTGGGGGACCAAAAGGGTCCAAGAGTTGTAAAATTGTTTATAGAAGTGTTTCACTGGTTGAAAATTTTTAAGTTAGTGACCCAGGCAGCCATTATGCTGCCGTATTTTTAGGACATACCTAATTGTGTTGAAATCATTCTGTAATAGCTTAAACATGATAAGATGAACCTAAGTGGAATATAGAAATAGGCAGTGCTGAGTTTGGAGCCATATAGAATATATTAGTACAGTAGAAGTAAAGTTAAATGAATAATCGAGGGAGAAGCCAGGATAGGTGACTTGGTGGGAAGTGCACTACTTATTAGATTTCTTCGGGAATCCAATAGGGAGTGTTATATTATCTCTCCATAGCAATGTTATGATTATCTCTATGAAGCATCATGAAACCTATTATCTAGTCTAAAGTAGTCTAAAGCACAATGGGCAATGAAATGAGGAGAAAATTGATAGTAATTATGATAATATGGAAATGAATATGATGATGCTTACAATTAGTTTATGATAATGGATGATACAATGACTACTTGTATATAACTACTCCTTTGTATGGGATATATACATATAATGATATATATGCTTATGTCTTATTACTTTATTTGATAATGCTTGAATGTAGATATGATTATATGATGGTTTGATTCTATACCACTAATTAAGTATGCTTAGCATATTAGATTTGTTTTCCACATGTAGATAAGAGCTTCAACTAAGAAAGCATTAAAATATAGAAAGCACACATCTAATAATAGAGCATTGATTCATTCATTTTGCATATAGGATGTTTTATTATTTTTTTTCTTTTACTTGATGAATATTTCAAAGATTTTAAAGCCGTTTCATAGCTAAAGCTATTATTTTATATTGTTTTATTGGTTTGATATGTTAGTTTGTAAAGCTAATCAATTTTAGAAATATTTATTTTGAGTTTGATTTTCAAATTATGAATAATGATTCAAATAAAACCTTTTTGACATTAGAGTGTAGAGTTAATAAATAAGTGATGATAATGAGAAAAGATGTGTAAATGTATGAATGTATATGATAGTGATAATGATTTAGATAGGAATGTGTATGAGCATATAGAACTAGTGCCTATTATCATACCCTAACTTTCAGTCCACTTTTTCATAAGAATAGAGCAGTAATTTAAAGAAAAAGTGGTGAATGAAATTGATGTATGGATTAAGTAGAGTCAGTTGGCATGAAAAACTGAGTGAAAAATGACTAAAGGGCATAATCATAATTATGTTAAAAGGATGAGGCAAAATGGGAATTTCACTTTTAGTTGACAAAAAGATGAGAGAGAAATGTGGAAGTAACAAGGAATATACATGTGTCATAATAATTCTGAGAAAATGTAAAAAGAACAAGTTTTCAAAAATCGGTCGTAATGAATAGTGACACTAAGCCATAAATAGTACTTCTTAGACCCAAATTAAACTGACCCTATGAGGTGGTAGGATAAATTATAAGATAAATTATAGTGTAACTTGAGACCCAAATGACACCATATATGAGGTTAAAAATTGAAAATGAAACTTAAAATACATTTTGAAACAAATAGTAAACTATTTATAGCTAAACCAAAAATTTAGAAAATATGCTCATAAAGTTACGTAACTTGCACATCCTAATACTAAAATAATCTAAGGAACATGTAAAACATATGACCCAAATTTTCATAACAAAGGAGCTATTAAAAATAAATTAATTAAATAAATTCAAAGAAAAGAAAATAAGTATACGACAAGTGTATATTAAATTTTTATAGGGATTTAACTTTGGATAGAATAGTACCAATTTAATATAGGCCATCCAAGTCTAACAAAATTATGTAATAAATGTTAATTATGGCATAGAAAAATCTACATAGATATTTCACATCTAATAAATTATAAACTTTGGATGTAATATAGGCGAATTTGATCTCCACCATTCATTAAAAAACATATATAAGGGATATTTAGTAATTAAAAAGATGTGAAAAAAGGAGAAAGTGTATCATCTTCCACCTCCAAAGTCATAGCTAAAACATTCTTACCATCCCCCTTCAATTATTTTTTCTTTAATTAGTTGCATAAACCCTAAATTGCTACCCTTAAAATTAAAGCTTATATTAAGACACATCAAAGCCCTAAAATAGTTTAAGGGAAGTTTGAAAGGAATTATAGGAAAGGAAGAAAAAGGAATTGAAAGGAAGAATGAATTCAAGATAGAAAGGTAACTTATTTTAAATTAAATTATACAAGTAATTTATACTAATTCTTAATTATATAGTTAATTATAGGATTGATATGATAATTTACTTTAATTTATTTCTAAAGAACAAGAGAGCGAGGAAAGGAAAATATATGAAGAAAAAGTGAATTAGAGGGAATAGAAGTGAAATTCAACAAATGAATTCAAGTTTAATAGAAAAAAGAAAGCTTAATAGGTAACTATATTCATTAATTATGAATTATTGTAATTTCTTTTATGTTATGGAGTTTATTTAGTTGAGAAGAATTAGTTGTGTAGTTGAAGTTAATGTATGGTGTTGTAATTAGGGATTAAGAAAGTCAATTAGAATATTTAAAATATAGACCTTTACATGATATATGGAAGATATGCTATGTGTATAATGTGTCAATTGTTGAAATTTCATTTTATGAGCTAATTGAATGCCTTAATGTCTTATAAATATAATTAGAGTTAGTATGAATAGTATAAAGGCATTAGAATTATGAAAATGAAATTATATTAAAGAAAATATATATAATTATATCTTTATTTAATAGAATAATGTGATTAAGGACTTGAAAAAAAGTTTCTAAGAGGAAGAAATTAAATGATAAAATTATGTTGAGATTTGAGATTGGGCTAAAATTCATTATAGAAGGAAATTAATATATGAATATCAATTAAATGAAATGAATATATTAAATAGTGTTAAAATAAATAATTAAATATAGAGAGATTTATAAAAGAGGAATTGGATTATTTTCACATGAAAACCTAGCTTGCTCGAAATCAACATATGAGGAATAATGAAGTATTTTTATGGGATAATTAACTATTATTATGTTTACAGGTATAAGTGAATATATCAAGGTAAAATTTTATACAAGATATGTATACAAATGAACATAAACTCATATAATTAAATTTTAAAAGGGTAAAAAAATGTATTAACTATAAGATAATATGTTTAGAAAAGTAAATATGCAATTGATTAAATATATTCATTTATGAAGAAAACATGGAAGCATATAAATCATTCATAAATGATAGATTAATAAGATATAATTAAATTATAAAATAAATCTAAGAAAAATTGCTATTATTATGAAATATAATGATTTTAATATGTGCTTAATAAACGATGGCCTAATGAACCATAATAGTATATTAAAGTCAAAATGGATGAATTGCAATTAATAAAAAGAGAAGCCAAATTATGTGTTATGTGTTCGCAGGCATGAAAATATGTAAACATATACATGATAGGCAAAGAAAGTTTTATGAAATTATTGAAATTATAGAAGAATTACAATGAAGCATTATTTTACTATTTAGAATAAAAAAATAAAAGTGTATAAAGTAATTGAGATAGTGATAGAAGGTTAAGGATGGTCAGGTGAATATGAAGGTTAAAGAAGCTAAAAGTAAATAGTTAGAAAGAATGAAATAAAAATAATATGTCCTTAAATGGTAATAAGAAAATAAATTCTAATATAAGGTATAAAAGGACTCCCAAAAGTTGTACAAGAAAATAGTGGCACTAAAACATAAAAAAAGTAAAATAGTATGTATTTGAACAAGAATAGATTCTATAGAATAGATAGATTATAGAAAGTAAAATAAATGTTGTATTGTAGAATAAGATTATGAAAGTTATAAGAAAGTAAATATTGAAGATAGTACACTTGACTAATAAAATGTATGGTGCATAATGTACTTAAATAAATTTAAAAGTTCTACTTTTTGAATTTATTTCCTTTCTATTCTAAGCATATTAAAATATCCTTAGTAACTGATGTAATTAAAAAGACTGCATGTAGAGTATGAATTTAATTAAGTCTAAGGGATAATATAAAATATGAGAATAAAGAACATCTATAAGTTACCATAGCCTCATAAGCCTTTATCTTTTTAATTAACTTACAAAGAAATATGAACGTATGTAAGGCCTTAATATCCTACACATTTTATACAGCCTAAAATAGTTTGATCGATTAACTAAGGACCCACCATATTGCCATGGCCTACTGTAACGCACCCTAGGATACATATCATACAACATTTTGATGTATATTATTCTTTGGGGAGAGTGTTAATTCACCATATATGTTATTTAGGCATAATATGCCATATTTGTTAAATGGACACTACAGTGTCATACCGTATATGTCACGTTATCTTGGCATGGATAACTATTATAGGATTATTAGGGGCAAGAGTAATATAGATTGGCTATAAGAGAATCTATAGGGATAATAAGAATAAAGGTCATATAGAAAGAGTAATCAAATAGACGGTCTCAGTAACTAAAATTAACAAGTACGATACAAAAATAATTTCATTATAATAAAAGTAAATGAAATCAATATGAGATATCATAAGCCAAAAAAATTAATCAAAATATCAATATGAAAACTTAAAGGAATAAAGTTATAGTTATCATTTGGATGTGAAGATAACACAGAGCTAGCACTAAAAAGTTTGGTGAATGTTAAAAGAAAAGAAATAATATAAATTTTTAAGTGTAACTGAATAGAAGATAACACAGAGCTAGCACTAAAGAGATAATTATATAAAAACGTTATAAAATGTTATATAAAGCACTCATAAGAAAAGAAATGACCAAACAAAGTTTTAAATGTATGAAATACAAGAAAGGACACAAGTATACAATGTTTAATTATAGGATATATATAAGCGATTGGGTACATGTAAGATAAATTTGAAAAGAATGACGAATAAGTGTAATTAACCAAAATTATAAAATTAAATTACAACATATGAAAAATGATGAACACAAATTATTTAAACACAAAGAATTTGGAAAAGCAACTAAAGGATACATCTAAACATAGCAAAATTAGATAATTAGAACAACTAAGAAGTGAAACCATAGTATAGACTGTACACAAGGAACCCAACATGTAAAATACAAAGTAGAATATATATCCATAAACAATTGTTATTGAAATTGATAATAATAACATAAGTTAGAGATAGTATAATTCGTGTATAAAAATAACAAAAAAAAATTATGCATCCAATAATGATATGATACTATAAAGTAAGGGAGGAATAGTAATATGTAAATAAGACCCTATAAGCAAACAAGAAAACCCATTAAGAAATAATGCAAGTTACAAGGTGTGTAGAACATAGTTAATTTAATAATAAGAAATTAAATAAAGAAAATAGCTAGTATTATTGATATTAAGTAGAAACCTGATAATAGCATAATTCATAATTAATGAATACACATTGAGCAATTTTGCTTACCACATTAGTTCTCTAATGCATAGGTTATGGATCGAGCTAGGAGAAGCAGAGGATTAGGTCCTAACAATGTTGGAAGTTCACAATTAAGACATATATGTAAGAAGACCCCACCGTGAGCAAGATTGATTGTCAAAATGTGTATACATCTTAGGACTAGATAACTACTAAATAAACATATAGGTGGCCAGTAGTTTTAATTATAGTAATTATTAAAGGAATTTTGCATATGAGAATTGCATTGAATAATAATACAATTATGATTTTTGTGTTTTAACATTCATACAAATGTGCTTAATAATTTAAATATGATGTGTATGTATGACACTTATTGAAGATGCTTAGAATAGAATGAGTTAAAATAGAACAACTACATTGAATTAAGTAAGAATAAGGAAAGGTAATATAAGAAATGAATAGTAATCAAACCAATAGTGTGAGATCCTATACTTGAATTGGTTTAGTGGTTAGGTATAAAATTGCTATATTTTAGTCAGTATCAGAGTTTAGATTTAGGTGGTTCTGAGTACAAATTAACTATATCTATATGTGACATGTACATATACATGCATTACATGATCACTGGGCTTTTAGGACATCCATGAGGATCTGCTCGCCCTCTATAGCAATTGTTTAGGAAACACATGTACAAGTTAAATGAAATGATATATAGAAATTATATGTGAATATAAGAAGTCATAGAGCTGGATGATAATAACAATATACAATATTAAAGATATTAATACAGAGACTAAATATAAGAGACTACTATGTTAAATGATTATCGCTAAAGGAATATAATGATAGAAATATCAACAAAGGAATAAAAGAAAAGAAATTATACATAACTGATGATAGATTAGAGCTAAGTTATAGGTCACATGGATAGAGATAAGAGTGAATAACAGATACTAACATAGATAGAACTAGTTATATATGGAATAAGAGGACCAATATTAAATAAGACGATTAGAGATAGAATAGTGATAGCATATGAGGAGTAAAGGGCCTGAGACAAGAAGTATAATAGATTAAACCCTTATGAAAGGTCTGAGAGAGGAAGTGTACAAGCAAAATTTTAAGTATGAAATTTACTAAGAAGGGAAGAGTTATCATGCCCCAATATTCAGTTTGATTTTTTAAAGGGATAGAGTGTGAATATGAAGAAAAAATGGGATATGAAATTGATGTACAGATCCAGTAAAATTGGTTAGCGAGAATAACTAAGTGAAAAATGACTGGAAAGCATAATTATAATTATGATAAAAGGTCGATGGCAAAATGGGAATTTCACTATTGGTGGAGAAAAAGATGGGAGAGACACATGGAAGGAAATTGGCCATGTGAATAGTGACATTAGGCCTTAAATAGTGTTTTTCAGGCCTTAATGAAGCAAACCCTACAAGGGGGTAGGATAAATTATAAGATAAATTATGTTGTAATTAGAGAACCAAATGAGGTTATATAGGAGATTGAAAAATCAAAAATGAAATCTAAAATATAGTCTCAAATAAATAGTAAACTATTCAGAGCTGAACCAAAAATTTAGAAAATATGCTTAAAAAATTCCAAAATTGGCACTTCTTGACACTAAAATAATCCAAGGTACATGAAAAATATATAGTCCAAATTTTTATAATAAGGGAACCATTAAAAAAAATTAGTCAAATAAAATTAAAGAAAAGAAAATAAGAATATGCCAAGTGTACATTAGATTTTTGTAGCCATTTATATACACCTTTGGTTAGAATAGTACCCGTTAAATCTAGTCAATCCAAGTGTAACAAAATTATGTAGTAAATGTTAATTATGACATAGAAAAATCTACATGGATAGTTTAAACATAATAAATTATAACCTTTAGATGTAAAATAGGTGGACTTGATTTCCACCATTCATTCATAAACATATATAAGAGATATATAATAATTAAAAAGATATGGATAAAAAAAAAAAGAATATGCATCATCTTTCACCTTCAAAAGTCATGGCAAAAAGACTCTTTCCATCTCTCTTCAATTAATTTTTCTTTGATTAGTTATATTGTAACACCCCTCAGTCAACCCAATAGGTGGATCCAAATGAGGGATGATATATTGTGACACCTCTTACTCGAACTGTTACTAGCCAAATAAGAGATGACATAAAAACCAACTTACATTATCTTTACCATTATCAACTCAAAACCCTATCATATGAAAAACATACAATTCATCTTAATTGTTTCATTTTAACAAAACTTTAGCAACATAATAGCTACATATAGACATAACCAAAAATAAAATCTGTAGAAAACAACACATCTACAATATCTCAATCATCAACCAACAACTTAGACCCTTTTGGTCAACATCACAACATAATATCCCAAGTAGTCTTATTTAATAATATCATATAATCTCATCTACACACATGCAAACCATAAAAACATAACCTGTATAATATGTTTACATCCCATCAAACCACATCATAAAACATCTAGTCCTAACATGCTTACATATAAATGCCAATTACTAATAATATTATATCATACTATATATCCAAAATATATCAAAACACTTGTTAAAATCTCCCTTTCACTACATTATTGTAGTTGAGGCTTTCTAAGGCTACATATCTACTACCTATACATCGAAAACATGATGCTCTAAGCATAAAGCTTAGTGGTGTATTCAATAAAATATGATTACATACACATAAATACATATTAATTATACATTGTTAGGCAGTCAAGTCATACCAATTTCACACATATTATGATGCATATTATTTACCTATATATGCTTGACATATTACGACATGCAAATCATATTATATGCCAACTCCTTTTATGCATATCAAGTCATTTATTCATCTTATAGTGCTCATAATTTTAGGTTCTTAATTACTCAATTGATTAGCCAATTACTTAGCCAAATGATTAGCCACTTAATTAACCAATTGATTAACATAATGACTAGCCCATACCTGATAGACATGAATCCCAATATTAAACATCAAGATTATAGTGTGTAGTGGTCCACATTTTAGACATAATAGTTGCTGCACAAGAATAATAGAATATTGTAATTGTGCAGTGATCTTGATGAACCACCACTGTGGCTGCACTTGTATAAATATATGTGTGGTGGTTTTGATGGACATTCTCATAATTGAACTCGCTAAATAATCATAACATATCAATATATATTGGATTATGTTAATGAACAATATGTGTATGTGTGGTGGCCTAAATGGACCTTACAGTGGCTGCACCCACATAAACATGATACCAAATATCTAGCAACTGCTAATTCCCTAATTGACTGGTTAACATATCTAATAGGTTGTCTAACATATATGGGCTCCACATTTTATGTTAAATGATTTTACATTGCATTCTTATTACTTGTCACATAACCATAATCATATCTTTCTTTACCTTATTGTAACTATTATGTCCATACAAACTTCTCCTTTTTGAGAGTTTACATACCACAATCATAAATAACATGTCAATTATTCAAACATTATAACTTATATCACATTATGTCTCATATATATCACACATGTACACATATTATGCATAACACATATATACCTATAATGTACCATATTTCTATCATAATACATTCTTAATTATCAAACAATAATCTAACATGATTATTTATGCAAATGTAGCACATTTACACCTAAATTACACATAATGTCCAAAATTATGATTTTGCCCTTTTGTTACATATTACACTACCAAGTGCAAAACTTAACCATACACTAATTTAATCTAGATTTAACTATTATTATCACTAATTAACATATTACAAACCTTATAATGCCATTAAAATTATTTTAGAACAAATTAAACTACTAAAACTAACACTATTATAATAAGTTTCCAACATAAAAATGTACAAATAAGAAATTTGTTCACATATTTTATAGAATATAGTTATAGAGCTATTTCTTAGTGTCTTGAATACCACTTTACTAACTTTGATTGCCTTTGGAATGCCTATCTCTTTATATCTCTAAGTTCTAAAATAGTTATATAATTAGAGAAATTCATAAAAATTTATACACAAATCAAAAATTGAAAATAACACCAATACCATATTTTTAGGCACTATTAATATCTTAGAAAAATATTAAAACCTCAAAAATATGCTTACCTTGGCTTCTTAGTTTTCAAAACCCTAATTTGATTTCATCAGCTTTCCTTTAAAAGTCTTGCTTTTCTCCCAAAATAATTAAGAGAATAGGAAACTAGACACGACAAGGGGCATTTTGAGTATCATATTAGGGGTTTCAGTTTAATTTTTGTGAATGTTGAATGAAAATGGGGGAGGCTTCTAATGGGGTATGGCATCAGCCACTAGGTAGGGAGGTTGAATATGAATGGCTTCATTTTGTGTAACAAGTCAATATGAGCTCACCTTATATATTAAAGGTATGGACGGTTTCGTTTTAATCAAATAACGATCCAATGGTCCTTTGTTTTCTTAGTTTTCTTTTAATCTTTGAAAATTTATTCTTTTTGTTTTTGTTCAGCGAAAATACTTCTTAAGACACCAAAAATTATAAAATTTCATAATTAAGGGCCTCCTCAAAGCTTTTTCCAAAAAGATAAGGGAAACATGCTAAATTTTTCAATCGTGTAAACAAGAAATTCAGTAAAAATAATTATCGATGTCAGAAAAACATAATTCCTTTACCATTGGACTCGTTAGAATTTTTGACTTTCAAGATATGATATTTTTAGGTTAGCCCGGGAACATTCTAACCTTTTTTTTGACGGCCTCAACTAAGGCTATATTCCATTAAATATCAATGTAAAATAATTTTTTTTGTTAAGTGACTATTTTAAATTCTTTTGTTTTAAGCTTTATTTCAAATTAAGTTTCATGCCTAGTAACCCCCCTCTCTAGATCAACTTAGTGAAACCCCACTACTTAATAACCTAATTTATAACCCAAGAAATACAATTCATGAAGCTAGGTTTTTATCGGTGTTACAAATATTCCCCTTTAAATAAATTTCATCCTCGAAATTTACCTTGTTCAAAAAGATGCAGATATTGCTCCTTCATCTGCTACTCACTTTCCTAAGTTGCTTTTTGAGAATTGTGATGTCTCCATAACACCTTTACTAATGTCACAATTTTATTATCTAACTCTTTTACCTTACGTGCCAAAATCTCAATTGGCACTTCTTCTTATGAAAGATTTAGCCGTACTTCTACTTCTTCTACTAATATCACATAAGAAGGATCTAGTCTACATC
>CANXYI010877435.1:0-12343 GCA_948208565.1 Hura crepitans
TCAACCTCAGCTACCTACACTCCCAAACCTACTTACTTCGGTTGCAACAGTGGAGACATATATGCAAGACAGGGTAGCTATGGATTCCTACTTAAAAGAGCAGCCGGCAACAACAAAGAATCGCACAAAGCAATTTGTTGATAAGCACCGAACTGAGAGGGAATTTGCTGTGGGAGATTGGGTTTATCTTATACTCCAGCCTTATCGACAGCTTTCTCTGGCTATCCACAAGTCCCTCAAGCTAACTGCACATTACTGTGGTCCTTTCCTCATCTTGGAGCGCATGGGACAGGTTGCCTACAAACTGCAGTTACCTACTAACTGCAAGCTTCATCCCATTTTCCATGTCTCTCTTCTGAAGAAACATGTTGGCTCCCACAAAACTTCATCCCCAACACTTCCTACCATGTTGAATGATGAATTTCTCATAATTCCAGAGAAGATCCTCAATTCACGAACAGTTCTAGTGGGCGACACTCACATTCAGCAGCTTCTCATTAAATGGAAGGACATTCCATCCATTGACTCTACATGGGAGGATCTGAGCTTCATTCAGCACCAATTCCCGGAATTTTTCCATTCTTGGGGACAAGAATGGTCTTAAGGGGGGGTCTTGTTACATACTCACATAGAAATAGCAAGAAAGGGGCCGTAATTAATTAACTTTTACTGGTTGTATAATAGAAGTTGTTACCCAGCTTTTACAGCTAGTCTGTTATTCTCATAGAGGTGTCACACGCCTCCTCTCTGTTTGTACAGCTCGGGTAGCTGAAATCACACATGTATCATGTACTGCCCATATGGGAACACTCGTACTAATCATTTGAGAATAATTCTTTTCTCTTATTCTCTCTCTCCAGTCTCTGTGTCTGTCATTTTCCTCTCTTCCTTTTCTGTACTTTTTCTCTTCTATTTCTTATTTTAATCTATACCTACTGATTTTGTTAGGAATATTCCTAACATCAACCTATAGTGGATTTTGTGGCAGCGGAGTCGGTAAATTCTTGGGCCACTTTAACAGAATTTGGATTTTATAACTGTACTTAGTTCATATAGTCCATTCGAGTAGTCTTGTCTTTTGACTTGATTCTAATGGAACACCTTGATCATAAGATAGACAGTGGTCTTCCTTGTATCAATTCCTTTGGGATTAAATTGTAATCTGTTAATATCTTATTTTATACTATAAGTATAAATAGAAGCCCCCTTTTTCTTTTCCTTTTTGTTCTAGGAAAGAGAGCTTTTACCAGCAACGAGGTCGGACAAGCTCTAGTTTTGAACGCAGCGCCAAGTCAGTATGCAGGTGGATCAGAATTCCAGACGGAGGACTGGTGAACTTCTGAATTTCCACTAAATAAATACTATTTAATCTTTGGGATCGAACAAGGCTGTCTGAAAGTTACATTGATAGTTATTTGTGCAAGAGTCAGCTGGATTTTTAACTCATAGCAATCTCTTCATCTTCAATTTCAATGCCTTTTCTGTTAAATATCACCATGGAGGAAACATATGCCATTTGTTCATCCAAGATTGCGATCTTCTGGTTGAATTTTGCTACGCACCCATCTATGAACTGGGAACCTCCGCAGACATGCGTTTTCCATGCATCATGATAGTAAGCGCGGACTGGCAAGTTGTTTTCTCTTTGAAAATTGCGGCTTATGCAAGCAAATAGTTTGCTTTTATACCGATAAAGCATCTTGATAGCCCAAGACTAAACATCTAATATTTTGGCGGAAGAAAAGTAGAGGACTGCTGTTTTCTCACTGAATTCCTCCTCTGCTAGCATCTATGTCCCTGCTGAATTCCTTTCCTTTAAGCTATTTGTCTTAGCAGATTCCTTTTATTGATGAGTAACGAGGGTTCAAGGATAACATAAACCTTTCTGAAGTTAGAACATCATAACCTGCTTGGTTATGCAGAGTGATCACTCCGTGGCATGTTCCACCTCATTCGATGAAATCTCGTTTATAAACAGAAATTTGGAGTTTGGACCATGAACGAGGAACGAGTCGGCTGTTTTTGAATACTTAAACCGCTTCGATTCTATTACAATGGATTCAGATAGTTGTTAATTGAGTTCGGGAATTGATTTTACTACTTGTATTGAGTTATTAGCCATTGATACTCTAAAATTTCATTACTATTTGATATAAATAATATACAAGATTTAATTAATTATAATTTATTATTCATTTTAAATATATTTTATTAAATATTTTACAAATTTAATAATATTGTCTTAAATGAGTATTTAAACGGATTCGACTATTATTTGGATAATGGTAGGCTTGCAACGTGTTTGAATTTATATATAAACTAGTAAAAATGTATGTGCATTGTATGGGGATGATATTTTCAATTAAATTTAATCTATATATTTTTATAATACGTGATTAATTGAATTTAAATATATTTTTATAATTATTTAACGTAGTTTTATATTATAAAATTGTTAATATTAATATTTTTCTAATTATACTACATTTAATTTTATATTACGATAAATAATTTTTTTAATATTATATAGATAACTTGATTATTAACAATTATTACGTATTTAATATTTTTCATTATATGTACTTTTATAGAATATGATTAATTAATGTAATTAATTTAGTAAATATAATAATATATAATTAATTATAAATTTAAAATATTTATTTTTTATAATTATATTTTTAACTAACTTAATTGAATAAATTTTACTATGATAAAGTAGTATTTTTATACAATTTTTTTTATAAACAATTTTGTTCAATTATTTATTCTTAACAAATACTTTATTATCTCTTTTAAAATATGTTCTGATATTAATTTTTAATACATATATTATTTTCAATAAGCAAAATATATAATTTCATTTTTATGCGTTATAATAAATTTGAAATTTAAATGAATATATACTTTAATTTTGATTGTAATTCTACTCAAATACTAATTAATTTTTAATATATACATTATTTTTCATATAACGAAATTCATATTTGAGTTTCTTTCCTTTTTTTAAAAAAAAATCAAACTATTAGCAATTTCTTTGAATTTTAATTATTTTTTTTACATATTTGATAAGAAAATATTATTATAGAACAATCATCTAATAATAGTAATAAAATAATAAAAAAATATTATTATGGAATAATCATCTAATAATAGTGATAAAATAATCAAACTTATTATAAGAAGATTCAGATATTTAATGTCCTCTAATAAAATATTTTTGCATGAAAAGAACGTGTGAAATGCTAAATAATTTGAATTTTTACTGTTTTAGCATTGATTCAATTATTTATTTAACGAAAATTTTTATTAGATTTTTTGATACCTTTACTAAAATGAAAATTAAAATTAGTGTTATTAAAAATTTATTAAAATGATGATAGTAAAAAAGAATTAAAATTTTTTTAAAAGAGTAATATCACTTAATTAAAAAATTAAATACATTTATCTTATTTGCTAATGGTAAAATAATAGATAAATTAATATAATTTGATAAATAATGAATTCATAAAATAATATTTATATAGAGATTTTTTAATTTAAAATAGAAATATAAATACTATATTAAATAAAGTTAATAATTTAAATGGACATATAATTTATTTAGTAAAATATCTTACTAAGTATACTATTTACTTATTTAGTAATATATTTTTTTATTTTAAAAAAGTTAAATGTGAATAGCAATAAGTATTAATGACTCAAATAAAAATAAAATTTTTAATGATAATTAAATATATTAATAAGAATATTTTAGTCTAAAAATGTTCATCCCAAGGTTGCACTATTATAAGAAGTATAGATATATATATAGATTATTGAATTTGAATTTGGATAAGAAATTTTTCTAGCAGGTATTTAGTTATTGCTACCAGTGGTGTACCCGGTAGATTCAATTCAAGTATTGAAAATTCTTCAGTATTATTTTAAAAAGTTGGATATTTCTAAATTAAACTTTTGTCATTTTATTGAAAAAAAATTATCCGTATTGTATTACATCAAAATTTTAGGATAGTTTGGTTCAGTTCTTTGGTTCAAATAATTCGGTATAATACAATATAATATTTCGAATAATTCAATTCTTTTTCTTCAAAAATATTAATATTATCACTTAATATAATTAAATTTTTAAAAAATAATATTTTAATTCATAGTAAAATATAATATTTGATAATTAGAAATCTAAAGCATAAATTATAGAAACATTAAACTAAGTGAGGTTATTAATAATATCTTACATAAATAAGTATCATTTTTCTAATAACATTACATGTTACGTAATATTTTTCTCATTCTTAAACTAGTTCAAGTCGATTTAATGCATCTTAATAATCAATTTTCAATTATATTTTATTTTATTAATAACAACTCCAAAATTTAAAATTTATTTTTCAATAAACTAATTATTAAAATAAATTTAATAAATATTAATGTATTATTAATTTATTATTATATTAACAAAATCATTATATTTAAAATATTGTTTTATAAAATTTAAATTATTATATAATTTAAATGAAATTATAAATAATTAATATCTATTTATAAAATATCTATTTTGATAGTTAACTTATTTATTATTTTACAATTTAAATAATATATTTTGTATAAATATTTATTAAAAATAAGATATATTATTTTTTTAATATTATTATTTTTAAATAGTTAAATAAATATTTTAAACAATAGAAGTTAAGAGAGTCAAAAAGGTGGGCTTGAGTGATTGGCTATGGAATGGCTTCTCTTTTATAATATAAAAAAGTTTTAACCTAAGCAGGCACTTTGTGAGCAGTGGAGTAAAATTTGTTCACAATTTTCGTTTGGTACTCTTTCTTCTACCTTGGGACTTGTGTTTTTGGGATTTTTATTACAATTAGTAGAGGTCCCCTCGCTCCAATTGTTGGCAGTTTTGCTGGTGGCGGTGGTGGGGGTGGGGGCTTTTCTTTCTTCCCGGTCTCAGAATCTAAGAAAACTCTTAAATGTTCCATAGGCCGATTCAACCCCACCACGGCGGTGCCGGTCCTGCTGTAGGGATTGTGGGTCACCAGGAAGATGTGCAAGTTCAAATGCAAAATCAGACAAGTCAGCGTATTGGAGCTGGAGAGCCTTGCCTTGTCCTGACTTCCGATCCCAAACCTCGCCTCCGTTGGACTGCCGATCTCCATGAACGATTCGTTGACGCCGTCGCTCAGCTTGGTGGAGCCAATAGTCTGTGCTTCTTTCTCTTCTTCTTGTATTCTTTTTGTTTTTAATGCGTTAAAAGTTTCGATATTTTCTGCTTGGGACTTTAGCTATTCTGAAAACGAATTTTTACATATTTTCGAGCTCTTACTGCATCATTTTTTTTTACTGGCGTGCTTGCTATAGGATGGATACGTATAATTTTATGCATTATGTACTTACGCGATGTGCATCAATTATTCCTTGTGTGTGCACTAAAGCTCTCTAGATTTAGTAAAGTTCACAACTTTCCGTCTGTACCTGTCTGACCCGTGTAAGTTTTGTTATTTGGAGGTCTGAAACGCCATTGTATTGATTGTCATATCTCTTATTAAAACAGTGCTTACTCGGTTGTTTTCCTCGTGTTTCTGCATAAATTCTAGCTTTTGTTTTTGTATTTCTAAAAGCGGTTCATGTGGTCAATTTGCGTAAGAAATTCAGGATTTAGAGGACCTACTAGTTTCTAGCACACTTAGTTTTTTAATAAAGAAATTTTTATAGGTTACAGCTAGCGACTTAGTTCAATGCAATTAGACTTGGATTCTTTTCACGAAAGAGAAGTGTTACTAGTTAAGCAGTACCCATCGACCTATCTCAGCCACTTGCAGAAAATAATGCTGGATTTTGTGGTTGGGGAAGTACTAGATAGGTGGATTTTCAAGCTTATTTAATTAAATAAACAAAAGATCAAACTTAGCTTCTCCAGTTTCTTTATTTAATGGGTAATTTGAGCCTGTACTTATTCACTTGGGAGATGGGGCTAATTTTGATATTTATATGAGCAAGCTCAAATTGCTCGAGTCTTGGTTGTTTTTTCTTTAGACTACTAGTTCACTGGAAAGTACTTTCATGCAGAAGCTACACCGAAGGCCATCATGCGGACAATGAATGTAAAGGGACTTACACTGTTCCATTTAAAAAGTCACCTCCAGGTTAATATCGTTATCAAATGATTTTTATGGTGTTATTCCACTTAATTGCTTGTGTTCTGGCGGAAATGGAATTATTGGTTGAATATCAATGTATATGTTTCTTTTGGTATCACAGAAGTACAGACTGGGTAAGCAATCAGGGAAGGATATGGGTGAAGTATCAAAAGATGGTAGGTCCTCTGATATTCTCTCTGTCCTTCATAATGCATAACATCAAAATTGTGTTGTTATCAATAAATTTAACAAAAATTCTGATTTTGACTTATTAAATCGTCTGAGTGGAAAACTAAAACAGATTGCCTTTTTTTCATTTTATTGTATACATATTTATGTGAATTGACTTATTTTCTACTTTTTTTTCTATGCAAGGATTGTCTGGTTCATGCATGCTAGAAAACCCTGGCGGCAGTAATTCCTTGCCCAATATTTCTTCTGATACGAATGAGTAAGAAGATTATTTTTCTTCCGTCCCTCCAAAAGTCACTGCTGCCTTGTAGCACTAAATTATGCAATGTCATTTTCAGGGGTTATGAAGTCAAGGAGGCATTAAGAGTACAAATGGAAGTGCAAAGTAAATTATACCTCCAAGTTGAGGTAAATAGTTTCTCATCTTGGAGTAATAATTATTGATATTTTTGTCTTCCCTTCCATATTTTGCAGTAGTTCAATGAAACATAATTCTGGGTTAGGCACGTTGGGTAGATTTGATGATTCTGATCTTCTTGGTAACTTACACGTGATAAACGCTGAATCAAGCTTCGACTTTCAAAATATAGATATCACCTGATATTAACAGGACTCCTCATTTAACTGTCAAATTTTTGGACCTGGCTTTGCAATCCTTTTAGGAAGCCCCCTTGCCCCACCTGGCTGATCTTCCCACCTTATTATGTAGGCGGAGAAACATCTGAAAATTCGCCAGGATGCAGAGCAAAGATATTTGGCCATGCTTGAGAAGGCTTGTAAGATGCTTGCTGATCAATTTCTTGAAAGGACAGTTATTGACAACAGCCAGAAGGTTTCAGGGACTGAAACTCTAAGGAGCGCATCACTTAATACTCAAGGGTTTTACTCCTTACAAACTGAAGCGGTGACTGACGTGCATGGCCAAGAAGAAGTGCCATTTAGCCTGCATCACCAAGGGGCTGATTGTTCCACTGAGAGTTGCCTAACTTCAAATGAGAGTCCTGGAGGACTTACTCTTGAAGGATCTGCAGCTGGAGGCAAGAAAACATTACCCAGCTTGGACTCAGCTGCAGCATCTCTGGTTTGGGGTGAAGCGAAGGTAAGAACATCAGAGGTTAGTATGGCCTTAGTTAATAACGCCCATGGCCTAACTGGCTATGGCATATGGAGCTGAAGATTCTTGTTGATGGTCTTCTTGTTCAACTGTATGAGGCTTTCCGGCGTTGATTGAATCATATTTTCAAGTGTACAAATACTAATGCATCCATGTCAATATTGTTGACAATAGTATTGGAAATGACGTGTCTGTAGATTGTAAATTGAATTGTCG
The DNA here is from genome assembly GCA_948208565.1 of Hura crepitans. Lineage (NCBI taxonomy): Eukaryota > Viridiplantae > Streptophyta > Magnoliopsida > Malpighiales > Euphorbiaceae > Hura > Hura crepitans. Next base: position 7,669 of record CANXYI010877435.1, read on the forward strand.
AACATAGACATGTTAGAAATTCTGGTTATGCTATTCTCTAGCTCTCACACAGTTCTATTTTTTTGGACTTTATACCTCTAAGTTACTGAAAGTGTGCTTAGATGGCATGTATGGTATTGAGATGTGGGGACTGGAATCAGAAGGACGCGGTGCTGGCAGTAGATTGAGAAGTTTCGCTGTTGGTAGTAGCATTGCCGGCCTCCTAGGTATGGGAAATTACTCTTGTTGCAATCAGAATTGGATTGAAGGTGATATCTTCAAGATGGTCATGTTATTGCAACATCTCGTGGCATTAGCTAGCTGTTACTGAAGCAGCCGGCCTGGCCTCGCTTTCCCATTTTCTCTGGGGTCCGTTGCCGACAGTTAAAAATAGTACTCGACTCCTATGGCATGTTTTGGAATTTCAAATTGTTGTTCAATTAACAACGAGGTATACGTGTGCAGCGCCCCCCCTTCTCTCTATGGGAGTAGGGCCCCGTGAACTAAGCTCTCTTCTGGATGATTTCTCTGCTGCAAAATTTGTACTTCTAGATTTCAGTTTCACGAGTGATGCCTTGAATGTTTCTATAGATAGTTACCTTATTTCAGAAAATATAACGGTTAGATATTCTATTGACCTTTGGAAAACATGAACTCGCACATATATTTTTACGTTTAAGAATGTTACATGAATCTGACTCAGTTCAGTTCAGCCTAATTACAGTGCTGCTCCAATCCAAGTATCCAACTTGATCATGATAACATCGCTTATAATGCATGCACGCATGCATATATATACGTTACAGTAGTGGACCAGTAGGATATTTTCGGTATTGCTTGTCATTTTGGGACGAGATTGGGAAAGTTAAATTAGCAGAATCGTTCGATAATAATAAAAAATAGCATCAATGGAGCCACTAAGATGTTGCAGGTTCTTCAAAGGCTGTATTGGAACTTCGTATCTAACCATGACAATGGAAAATCTTAGAGAAAATTACATGATATATATAAATTTTAATCTCATTTTTCAAAAATCTACTAAAATATTTCAAGTTTACACTTTTTAAAAGTTTTAATTTCAAAAATACACCAATTTTTTACTTTTCATATGGAATAACAAATTGTTAAATCCTGTTATATTGTTTTGTAGTATTTACTGTATAATGGTATAATAGTCTATTATATACTATTATACTAATTTTTAAAATATTTTACAAAAATATATAATACGGTATAACAGTCTGTTATAACTTATTTTTTAATCTTTTGCAAAAAAGTATAATAGGGTACCATGTTATATCAATTTTTAAAATTTCCAGCAGAAAGATATAATATGGTATCCTGTTAACATGTGATCAAATGAAAAAATGAGGTAGTGACGCTTAGGTATTATAACTCTTTGGATTAATACATGTGACATCAAGTGCAATTGAACCAACCACCATAAATAGTGGTAGTTGTGACAATAATGGTGCAAATTGTTTCTAAATATTAATTTGATTTTAATATATGCAGAGTCTATACAATGAACAAAATTTGATTGAAATGGCTGAGTCAATGTTTGGAGATAATCCCTACCCTCATATTAAGCATCTAATTCCTCATGAAAGGGAAAAAAAATTAAAGAAATGTTGAAGATTCAAAAGCCTCTTGGAACTAGGAAAATTGCTTTGTTGGTGTTTCATATGATGAATTAGCCATGCCAAATATTGGATGATTTGAAGTTTTCATTTTTTTTTTGTTATTTAGCACATGCATAGATATAGGAAGCTATACATAATCTATTTGGGGTCAGAATGGAAAATAGTTTAGTTTGATATGAATATACCACCTTTGACAAACTAAGTTTTTTAAGTTAGACCACATGCTTATTTAGATGTAGGAGTGTTGTAACGTCCCGAACTTTAGAATTTTCTTTGATAGGTCTTGGAAAGACTGAAAGAGTAAATTTATTCGGTTTTACCTAATGTAAGTATATTATTATGTTGAAAGTGGAATTAATTATTTATCCATAAGTTTATGTTATTGGATATAATTTTAATATTATTTGAGATATTAAAGAAGGAAATATATTTGAACTTTGATATGGCATTAAAGGACCCATAACTTGGAGTTTAAAAGGGAATTTTGAGGAGAGAGAAAAGAGTATTTCATTTTCCCTTTCTTCCTCTTAAAATTGACAACACCCAAAAAGTCCCATTTCTATTATTTTTCTTCTCTTGCCATGGTTTAAAACTGTTTTTCTCCTACAAAACATAAAACCTGAAATCATCAAGATGGGAATTAAAATGTAAAGATAAACATCATTCTTCTTTGATTTAGGTGATTTGTATGCTTAGCAATCTTAATTTTAAATTATACCTGTACGAAATTAAGTAATTTAGATGGAATCTAGATTATGGGAATGGAAATGATGAATGTTAATTAATTTTGCTTTGGTCGGAAGTCTTATAAAGAGAGAGAGAGTTAGAGGATTAATTGAGTTCTTAAGTCTGAATAAATGTTTTATGTTTAATGAAATGATGTTTCATATACACCTATGGATTTTATGAAGTGAAAATGGTGTTATGAGTGTTAACTGAGAAAATCTATGTATAAAGGAAATGAGGAAGACAACCATTTAAATTATTCATGTTGTATGAATTGAGTCCATTGAGTATCGGAGTTAAACTAAATTTGTGGCTTCAGTTTGAAATGAGATGTGGTTGTAAACCTTGAAGTTAAGTATTTTAAAGCATGTGAGCACATGTGCTTTGTTATAAAATGGTTGCCTTAGAGACTGTTTTATGCTAGTCGTATATAGTTAATTATGTATTATAAAACTTTAGGTGATTTCACGAGGGTGGTATTAAAGATGAGATGAGTTATTATGATATGTATTTGATGTAAAGGCATATGATGCTTGCATGCAAGGTGAATTGTTATGTGGATGTAAATCGTGTAGTGAATTTACATGCGCACACACACATATATATTATGAGCACCTCATGAGTAAGGCTAACTAATATGGAAAGTTATGTAATTCCCTTATACCCAACTGATATATTGGTTCAGGTACAAGATGTCATATTATCGGTTTAATTATTGTTCCTTTATCATGTTATCCTTATTTTACATCTGATTATTTTAATGTAGTTATATTTTTTTTATAATATACATAGTATCTCATACAAAATTATTTTATGTTCTATACACTCGTGTCATTTTCTAGCTAACATACACATATGCACATTAAGTAAACATTTATAAAATTTAAATTCTCATTTGATATAACTTTTATATACAACATTTCTATTCATACACAAATATCCTGAACCTAATGTTCATATACAAAAGTTTTCGATACGTTTACACATTTAGTACATATAAGAATGCTTCATCATACAAAGATGTTCATGATGGACTCTTCTTACCTGTACATTTGTCATGTGAACTCCTAGTGTGACTGGGACTCGATTTGTCACTTTGCCTAGCCTAATCCATAACTTACACATCGATGAGAAAGCCAACGTGCTGAGCAAAATTGCTCAGCGGTGTATTCTAAAACTATGAATCGTGCTTATGTATTCTTCACATTTAATTTCAATAACTCTATTAGAGTGTCACATCTAACTCTTTTAGTTGACTTCTAATGTCACGACCCCTGTCACCCGTTTGCAGATATTGTCCGCTTTTGGCCATTGCCCTTCACGATTTTTTTCTTGGGCAAAGGGAAGGACTTCCCAAGTGGTCACCCATCTTGATACTACTTTGGTCCAAACACGTTTAACTTCGGAGTTCTGATGAGATTCGAACCACTCTTTTACCCAAAATACATGTGCAAGGGTCTTTTTACCATCTTCTCTCCATTCTGATATGGGATAGGTTTCCTATCCGCCTAAGCGTGGCCCGCCTAAGAGCAAGGGCCTTTTGGCCATTGCCCTTCACGGTTTTGTTCTTGGGCAAAGGGAAGGACTTTCCAAATGGTCACCCATCTTAGTACTACTTTGGTCCAAACACGTTTAACTGCGGAGTTCTGATGGGATTCGAACCACTTTTTTACCCAAAACACGTCTGCAAGGGCCTTTTTACCATCTTCCCTCCATTCCGATATAGGATAGGTTTCCTATCCGCCTAAGCTTGGTCCTCCCCAGCTTAGCACACAGCATCCTCGCTGTCATACCCGTACTAGGGAGAGTCAGCTCTGATACCAACCGGAATGTAGACGTGTTTTGCTATCCAGTGTTTTACTTGTAACTTCTATTAATCTACTCTCATCTAATTTTTATGCATTGTATCCATTTATTTTTACTCATATTCTATTCGTGTTTCCTGTATCATTTTGCATATTCATTTATATTTCTAAGTGTGACTTATATAGGCTGTATTCATAGACATTGGGTTTTGGGGCTCCTATGTTCGGATTACCTAATGATGAATGAATATAGAAAAATTTTGATAAGTAAGAATGTTGTTGTCAAATTTAATATCTTTTTCAAAGCTTAAGAAAAACAGTCAACTCTTGAATATGGACTTTAATCCGGCTCGACAAGCTAGCGGTGCGACTTGATGTGCGAGAAAAACAAGCATCTATGATGGGTTAAGAGCTCGAGCTGTTTGGCTTGACAAAAAATGACCTTTTTAGGGGCCAAAACGGCCATTTTCAGTCCCCAAAACGACGTCGTTTGGCGTATTAGAGTCTTGCGTGAACTCCTAA
>CANXYI010877508.1:0-26058 GCA_948208565.1 Hura crepitans
ATGATGCATGTTCATATCTATATGCCTATGGATATGAGACCCTGTGTCCTGTTGTGTGATATCTGATATAGTTTTAGGGGACAAAAAGGGTCCAGGAGTGAAATTTAGGTTGGAAGTTGTTTTAGAAGTTTTTTTCTTGTAAGAATATTTTAGGGTTTTTAACCCGGGTAGCCGTTATGTTGCTTGATTCTCTGTGAATAGTTAATAGTCAAAATCTTAAGTTTAATAGTATAAAATAGGCAGTAATGAGAGATTAATCAAATAAAAACACAAAAAGGTTAGGTCAAGTCAAAGATGGTCAAAGTTGAACAATTGTTAAATGAAAGTTCCCTAGGGAAATTCAAGAATGGGTGAGCTCATAGGAAGTAGCGCTCTTTGCTTGTTTCCTTTAGGAATAGGTAAGGGGTGTTACATTTGGTCATATCAGAGTAGGTTTAGGCATTCCTAGGCATCCTATACGTGAGTGCATAAGTCTAGGGTTTTATTTTGAGTTAAGCTATATTACCTAAAGCTGATAAGTGTTTTTGTACAATTATAGAGATGATAAGTGAGCGGACCCTGCCAGATCAACGGGAAGAGGTGGCTAGTCATACTCTTACTACCTATATGACCCAGAGGTAAGTGCAACCACTTCAGAGCCTAGTGATGATGCTCACTAGTAGCCATAGCCTTAGACTCAGGCTTCTCTAGCATTATTGTAGCAGATAGTGGACTTGCTGAAACACACTGCAGCACCTCCACCACTACCACCACTAGCTCCAGTTCTTATTGCACCTTCTCCACCTCCACTAACTCCCCTATCACTGTAGAAGACATACCTAGAAAAAGTGAAAAAGATGGGAGCAGTGGACTTCTTAGGTGTGAGGGAGGTTGATACAGTGAGAGTAGAATACTGGTTGGAGTAGACCACTAAGATTTTAGAGTAGCTACAATGTTCTGAGGAGGAGTGTCTAAAGTGCTCCACCTCCTTACTGTAGGAAGAGGCCTTCCACTAGTGGGACACCTTGAGGAAGAGGAAAGCAGTAGTTGATATCACCTAGGAGTTCTTATTAAAGGAATTTTGGAAGAGGTATATACTTGAGTCCTACAAGGAAAAGAAAAGGCAAAAATTCTTTAATTTGAAGTAGAGGAAGAGATCAGTCTCAGAGTATAGGAAGAACTTCACTCATTTCAATAGATATGCAGCAAAGTTCATCCCTACTGATGAGAAGAAATGTAAAATGGTTTGAGAAGGGCCTTAATGTAGAGCTGAGGATGTAGATCTCTACTCTAAAGATCAAAGATTTCTCAAAGTTAGTATTTGCAACTTATGATATGGAAGAGATGCCACAGAAGAAGAGGGAGTTGTATCAGAGGAAGAGACCCTTCACTATGGGCTACACTAGCTTAGCTCTAGGAGGGGGCAAGAGATAGAGGGACTTCTAGCTAGCCAGTAGTCCTAAAGATAGATAGGCTAGTAGTCTCAGAGGCAAGCTCTATCCAAGAAGTCTAGTTAAGGTTTTCCTTCTAGGTCTCGACCAACTCTATCCTAATAGGCTCGAGTGCTCTAGTATCTATAGCTAGGAGTGTGCCTTCGACTTATGGGAGTTGCCATAAGAGGCACTGGGGCCAGTGTTCACAGTTTAGACAAGGCGAGTGCTTTATATGTGGAGCTAAGGATCATAACTAGAGGGATTACCCTCAGAGGCATATAGAGGCTATATAAACCTAGGCTTCAGTTGTAGCAGCTTCCAGTAGACCCCTAAGACTGCTGAGGCTAGATTAGCTGAGTACCAATCAAAGGACTAGATCATAGGCTAGAGCTTTAGCATGACTGTATGCTATTTGTGCTCAAGAAGAAGTCGAGGCTCCATACATCATTATTGGTACATTTCTTTTATTTGATGTTTTAATACTAGCTTTGATAGATCCTGGATTAACACACTCCTACATTTGCACCACACATGCACAAGATAAAGGACTTGAGCCAGAACTTATAAATTTAGACATTTAAGTGAGTAACTTGATAGGCCAGAGTATGACAGTGAGCACAATTTATAGACACTATCCTTTAATGATTTAAAGTAGTAATTGACTGTGAAAAGAAAAGGTTGAGTCTGTAAACCCCAGATGGGTAAGAGGTGACTGTTATGGGTAAAAGAAACTACCTGTCTAACATTATTTCAGCTATTATAGCTAGAAGGCTTATTCGAAAGGGATGTGAAGCATTTTTAGCTTTTATTATAGATATGAGTGCTATAACCCCTAGCTTGGATTAGATACTAGTTGTGTCTGATTTTCCTAATGTGTTTCTAGACGAGTTGCCAAGATTGCCCCCACATCGAGAGTTAGACTTTGAGATTGAAATATATCCTGGCATGAACCCAGTGTTTATTACACCATATAGGATGGCACCAACAAAGTTGATAGAGTTAAAGGTGCAGTTGCAGGAGTTGTTAGATAAAGGCTTTAACAAGCCTAGTGTGTCACCCTAGGGAGCATTTGTATTGTTTGTAAAGAAAAAGGATGGGTCACTCCTATTGTGTATCGATTATAAGTGTAGATATTATGATGTTTTACTAGGGTCAAGGGTGGTTAGTGGAGTCGCCACCTGGCCTCTACACCAAGACCTTTGATCTTCTATACTAAAAAGGTTCAGAATTTAAGATCTTATTTATGCCTTTATAATATGTTATCCATGTACATTATAACATTTATTAGTCCCTTATCAATCAAGCATACGTCATTCTTAATTAAGTCATGTCACTTTTCATACAAGGAATGTAAATTGCAATATTTACAAAATACAACACATGTATGTGTACATCCAGAAAATGGATCATTCATTATTTGTTAATTGGCCTAACAACTACTTGTAATTCCATAGGAATTGGTGATAATTGCCTAACTCCCATCTCTAAGAGATTGGTCTTTGTCAAAAAATATTTTCCACATGACTTTTGATTAGGGAAATATAAATCCATTTAATTAGAAAACATCAATTAATTATATATAAAACTGTTTGATGTGAAATTTAGGTTTTAGCATGCAAAACAAGTTATTTACTAGCTATTACAACCCTAAAACAAGATAAAATGTGTAATAAATATGTGACAAAAAAAATAAATCATAACACTAAAATTGTCCCACTTCTACGTCGCTTGGTCTATGCGGACGCTTTGAAGGTCTAATCTTAGTCTGTGCAGACAATCTCCAAGGATGGTTAAGTCCATCCCAATTTTCAATCCAACAAAGGAATCTAGTCAATAACTCGAGGAATGACAAAATCAAATGGAGTTAAAGCAAGTTTATATAAACATTGACATGAAATAAATAGGATATGAACATATTTAAGGGCAAGTGGATCCAAAACAATTGGTTATATGAACATAATATACTGTGAAAATAATCATGCAATTCATCACATATAGGTCTATATGGACATATAGCCCCTTGTAATAGGGAGTTCGTATGGACCACTCACCATTCCTTTGCCTATGTACACATACTTTCACATGCGACATCATCATATAAATAGTATAACTCATCACACAATAAGATACTTAAAATACATGATCATGCTCACTGGATATATGTCCATACGGACTAGTTCATCATATTCACATAAGGGAATAAGGTCGTGCAGACTAACTTACCATGCTTGTGCCTAAAGGAACTAAGTCCATGTAGACCTAACCATACATGTGATCAGATTCATGTGGTGATTATTAGCACAATACAACATGCTTAACATTGGCTATAATAATCAATTCCATATATTGTTATTAATGGCATACTCATTATGAATGAAAGTGGGATAACAAAGTGCCACCTCACTTATACATGAATTTTAGAGATCTTAGGCCTACAAGATATCAAGAAACATGCAATGATACCTCAGACATTACTTGAACAAGAAGTCTCTTCAAATATAGCACAAAGGTCTCAAGGTTCAAGTGAAGGTGATTTAAATTGCTCTTGGTTTGAACTCTCCAACTTCATAGATGCCTTTTGCTATTTAAATGTATGTTTCATGTTGTAATTTTTTAGCCTCTCCCTTTCTATTGATGTAGAGAAGTATATATACTTAGTCTCTTTAGGTTTTCCTATTTTCATCCAAAAAGGAGTCCCTATCCAGATTGGATTCTAGCTTCTAGATTGAATAGGTAAAATTCTTCCTTCGGAGTGCTCTTTCTATTGGCAGGTCTGTGCAGACTTATCTGTACTAGTTCGGATGGACCAAGCTTTTAGTATGTTAGTCCGTGGGTTGGATCATGGCATGTTCACATAGTTAGTCTGTGTGGACTTAGTTTAGTAGGTCCGTGTGGACCTACCTCTTAATAACTTTATGCTATGCTTGAGAATTTGTCTCTGGCTATCATCATAGGTCAAAGGTGAGGTGTCTATAGTTGCCCCTATTTTGGTGTGTGCTGTGTATCAATAGTACATATCAAAGTACCTAAGTTAGGGATACTTACCCATCAGATTCTGCTACTCATACTATTGCTGAGTGGGCTTTGATGTAGACTTCAATATTGATTGTGGATTAGATTATGAGGCATGAACCTAGAATGATGGATTGGCTTATGAGGCTGAATCCGAAAGGATGGATTAGCTTATGAGGCTGAACCCAGAAGGATGGATTGGGTTATGAGGCTGAACATTAAATGATGGATTGAACACAGAGTTAGTCCAAAATCAGTGAATTTAACTCAGAGTTGATTCAGAATTAGTGAATTAAACTCGGGGTTGTTTGAGAATTAGTGAATTGAACTCGGGGTTGATTCATAATTAGTAGATTGAACTTGGAGTTGATCTATAATTATGGATAGAACTTTAAGTTGATCCTGCAAAAAAAAAAAGGATATTAGTTAGATTGTGAAAAATTGTTATAGAGTAAATTTGGCCTTTGGGAGGTATTCCCTTTTTCTTCCTTTTTATTCCTTTGAATTTGGCAGTTAAAAAGTCCGTATGGACTTTGTTGGTTATGGTCCACATGGACTGATCTTGAAGAGAGTTTGTGAGGACTTATTTTGAGGTTGACTCTTGCAGTCAAAGTGGGAAAAGGTCCGTGCAGATATTATGGGGAAGATGTCTAGGCAGACTAACAATGCAGAGGTCCGCGTAGACTTATTGCATTAGAATTATAACCATCTCTTTTCCCCCTTATTTCCCACTTGTATCCTTTTCTATTTCCCTTTTTTGCTATTTTTCTCTCTAACATGTGATTCTCTAATGGCTTCTAATATTGCTAGTGCTTCTTATTCATCATCTTTTAATGGTAATGAGGAAACTCCAACCATCATCCTTTTTCCATCAGGAATATGATCAGTCCCCTCTCCTCTTCCACCAGAGGACATTTCCATGTTGAATCCAATCAGTTTTGTGCCTTCTACTGCCATCAACCGGCCCTAAAATTTTGCTCCTATGAATGGGATCGTGTTTGGTGACCCAATCCCTATTTTGGCAGATTTGGCACACTACACCTATTTTGAAGCCTACCCTTAGGTGTGTTTTCCATCTTTTGCATGTTCCTTGGCTATTTTGATAGATTTTTCTTTCATCTTTCAAGCTATGAAAATTTTCTGGTTTGATAAGTCCGTGCGGACTAAGTGTGCTAGGGCATGATTGGTCTCTGTGGACCTAGTTCACTAGAGAAGTTAGTCTATATGGACTTAGTATTCAACTTTATTTTAGAACTTATTATGTGATTATTCTAGATAATCTATCTCATGAAGTCCATGTGAACATGTAGTTGATTACTTTATGTCTGTGCAAACCTGTATTTGCTTGCGACTATAGTCCATGTGAACTTTTATGTGTCTATGAGTGTAGTCCGTGCAGACTAAGCTTGTTTACTATCCTTGGTCCATATAGACCTATTTTCAAAATATTTAGTCCGTGCAAACTGTTGTTGACTTTTACTTCTTTTTCTTATGTAGATGCATCTTAAGTGTAGGGGCACCCTGTCTGGACCCTAGCAATGGTGTTCCACTATGCTAGTGGTAATGAAGAATAGGGTTTAAGCAACTAGCTTTTAAACCTTCTTAGACCATCTCATGGGTAGAGACTTATGTCGTGACCTATAAGCTTTGAGGGCTTTTATTGGATAAGTGGATGGACACCACCCACACCTTCCACTTGCCCTTTAGCGAGATGATAATCACCCCTTTTGACTAGGCCTTTATCACTAGGGCTCCTTTCACAGGACATACGATTGCCTTTGACACTTGCTATCATCACCTGTCTTTGAGGCTTTAGGAGGTGAGAGAACTGCTAGGCTTCATTCCCTAGGATAGAGATGGAAGCATTCACTACACTGACTTATAAGAGAGATGGGGAGAGGAGTCCCCCTCGAGTCAGCTAGAGGTGGACTAGTATACCCGCTGCTTCATTCTCTATTTGATGGGTACCACTTTCTTTGCCAACGCCAATGGCACGGTAAGTTGGAGCTTCCTTCCTTTCTTGGAGTAAGTTAATAAGATTGGCAATTGGAATTGGTGCTGGTTTTCTCTTAGGTGGATGTTTAGGAGTTTGGACATGGCTATACGGACTAGAAAGAGCCACTGATTTATTCATGGTTTCATGTCAGGTGTGTTGGTAAACAACTCCCCCTCATACACTTATGTTTCTTTAGAGCTTCTTTGTGAATTTGTTATTTTGTTGTTTCAAGTGTGGCCTTATGAGCTTCATTTATTAGCTCGTCCTTATGAGCTAGATATGCCGCACCGCTATCTAGTGATGGAAAGATGGGCATGACCTTCTTCGGGTCTATAGAGCGCAGCTTCTTTGATGCAGCACCACTAATACCTTGGCTCTCGGGTTCGGACTAACATGAGTATTTCCTGCATATTAAATAAAAAAAAATTCTTTGTTAGCTATTTGTTCACATGTGACTAATGCTTACTTATACAGATTAACTTGGCTTGGTAGGCCTTTCCCATTAATGAACTACCTCTTCCCCGATGTTTCATCAGAGGCTTATCATTTTGCCATATTTTACTGACTACTCTAGAGACCTATTGCTGGTTTTTAGGAGAGAGGGTAGTGAGCTGGCATTTGGGGCTTGACATTCACCTTATTCCTCTGAACCCTTATGACTCAATGCTATTTGGGATGTATATAGATGATCTGGAGTACATGCAGGGCATGATCATAGGCATTCCAGGGGCTATATTGGTGGAGGATAGTGTTGAGGGCTATGCTTCTTGGGCCTTAGCTCATTTGCTCTCACAGGTTCCGTACATGTCGAGACCTCCTCCGCCTAAGGTGAGTTTCTTAATTTTTGATTCCTTTGTGTAACTTTTTCTTATTTTTGTGTGTGATATTATAGCCTACTACTACCTCTGGGGCTAGCCCATCCTTATCAAAAAGTAATCTAGAACTGCTCCCAGTTCTCCTGGCTCTCAGTTCTCACCTCCCCCTCCTCACAGTAGAGCTCTAGGTCCATATGCTAGTCAGACCCCCTTGCTTAAAAAAGTGATAGGGACCTTGGTGGATGTCTTAAAGCTAAGTTACATGTGGTATGGTGTTGGTGGTGAACTATTTTCTACTCGACTTCATATAGAGGAGAGCTAGCCAGTTCCCTTCGAACTTGAGAACACCACACTTATAAGGTCTTTGGGCTTATCGCTTACATCACTTGAGTCTTTTAAGCATTGCATATGCTTTATGTTTCCTTCTTCTAATTAGGTGAAGAAAGCTCCTGTGGAGAGGATTGCCCGGGTGGTAGAAGAATTCTAGAGGGCCATGATTGACGAGACTCGAGTGCTTGTTGTAAGTAGCTTTTCTGTTATGGTTAATTTGGTGCATGTTGTGTATGTTATGCATGTTATGTATGTTACATTAATCCTTTACTCTTCTTACAAAATGAGTTGTTAAGGCAAGTTGCTACCTTATGCAAGGCCTAAAGGAAGGTGAGAGCCTTTAAGGTGGCTAAGAAGCTTGTGATCTCCTCTGAAGATGAAGACACAAAGGAGGAAGATGATTTCGAGGAGTAAGCTAGGAGGCTCACCCTCATCTCTCTTTTTTTATGGTTGTCATGTAGGGGAGCAGAACGTGAGGCATCTGCCCTCTTTTGTTCAGGACAGGAATTATCACTTCCTGTTTCTAGACTTTCAAACTTTGTATGTACATTTTAACACATTTCCCTTTAGAGTTTATTTATCATGGGTGCCTTATTTTCTTTTACACACTTGTATGAACTTAGGGTTTTTGAGTTTATGTAGACTTAAACTAGTTTTAGTTTGAATGAACATAGATCGACTTAGTCTGAGTAGACATTACCCAAATATGGTTATAGACCTTATATGGTGATGGTGCGAACATATATCTCTTGGTCTGTATGGACTTTGACACCATTTCTAGGTTCGTACGGACCTCCTCATGTGTTTTGGATTCACATTCCTGGTAGGAAGAGGAATGGGATTTTTGGCTTATAAATACCCCTTTTCTTCATTTTCTCACCCCATACTCTTATTATATCTTTTTTGCACCTAGATTTCTCTAAGATTTTGGAACTGAAGGCCTCTTAGGCTTCCCCTATTCTTACTCCCTTTTTTCTCTTAGATTTCTAAGGAAGGTTAGGATCAACCCTAATTTCATAAATACTGCAGCGCAGCACTGGGACCCTGTCTTCCATGTTTTCATCTTTGGTCAATAAGAGATTTATCCAATCTTAAAAGAATTTGCTACCATTTTAGAGTATGAAATTACTCTAGTTACCCCTTTAGCCCTGCCTTCTTTCGAGGATCACAACCCTATGGATATTATCCTTGCTTTGGGCTTTTGTCTTATAATGGCTCAAAAAATAGTCCCAGGGGTAAGCCTAGTATCTTTATGAGAAATTTTAGACCATACCTATCAAATTCCTATCTGCTCAGTGGAATGGGTAGAGTGTATTCTATCATGTCTTCTTAGGAGCTGGCTCATCATTACTTCTCAAAATGAGCCTTGATATTTCAAAATCCTTCACCTTCTGACTACGACATGCTGTGGCCAAAATCCTTTTGGCATTTTTCTGGCTAAAACCATCAGAGGTTTAGATGCACTAAAGAAAAGGGATATTAATTTCATGGCTAGGAGTTAACTTCTCTTACAGGTATGTATCATGGACTTTAACTTTATTGTGACCCTAACTTTTTCCTAGTATGCCTATGATGGTTTTCACACTAGCAGGTCTGCCAAATTTTTGCTTAAGTGGTCCTTTATGGATTTTCTAACCTAACAGCTCTCTCTTTTTTTTAGGATTTAGTTGTAAGAGAAGTTGAGATTTCTAATTCCTCTACCTAAAAGACTTTGGGTGAAGTATGGCTTATGTCATCATTATGACAGAAAGCTTGTAATAAAGTGTGATTCACTTAACTAATGGATTCTATGGCTTGATATGCATATCACAGTGCGATAGAGATGTCTTTAGTGGAAAATTAGCCATTTTACTCTCTATTGCCATGTCAATTATGTTCCTTCAATTGAGTTAAGGCATGCCACCTTCTATATCCCCTCACGCATCTTGCGATAGTTTGTTCTAGTGCAGAGGATACCTTCTAAGCTCTTAGGATTTTGCGGTGGCCTTTTAACTCATCATTTTCAGAGCTCTTTCCTCGACTTGTGGCACTAACACACCCTTCTGAGGGATATGCCTAATTATACAATTGATGCTATTAATATAGATGAACATTACAACAAGTGGATATTAAGTGATGCTAAAGACAACAGAACATTAGTGTTGAAAAGGAAGAATGAGGCTAATATTCCTAATTTTGAAAAGAAACAATGTATGTAGAATTTAGTTACTTGTATGGCCCTTTCTTAAATGGGAATTTACATATCAATGATCATGACTAAAGCATTTTTATCATTAAACGCATTTAAAACTAAGCCCATTGATCTCAACGAATGTATTAATTTCCATTAATAGTATTGTCATTACTAATTAGCCTCAAAAAAAGGTTTTCTTAATTTGACATTTTCTTTCGAATCCCTTAATTTTTGCATGAAGTTCCGTATTGGGTTTTCACCTCATCGGGGTGTCTAAACTTTTGCCTAAGCTACCCTATTCGGGTTTTGAGCTTAGCTGACTTTTTTTTAACAAAAGTACTTCTTCAGTCTATCTGTATTGACTGGTTCTGAGAATTTGTTACCCTCCAAATCTAAGATCTTGATGCCCCAATGCTTGAGCACTTTCTTAACCATATATTAACCTTCCTAATTGGGTTTGAATTTTCCCTTAGGATCTGATAATAATGGTATGATCTTTTTGAGTACCAAATCGCCTTTTTGTATGGTTCTAGGCTTGACTTTCTTATTGTAAGCTCTCACAATTCTCTTTTGGTACAATTGGATATGATAAAAAGCTTTAAGTCATTTTTCATCAATCAATGCCAATTGCTCGTATATGCTTCTAGCCCATTCTACTTTAGGTATGTTTGCTTCTAATGCCACCCTTAATAAAGGTAGTTCAACCTCGATTAGTAGTAGTGCCTCTATGCCATACACCAGTGAATAAGCCATAGCTTGGGTAAATGTCCTGATAGTTGTTTTGTATCCCCATAATGCAAATGGTAACATATCTACCCAATCCTTATAAGTGACAACCATCTTTTTCAAAATTTTCTTGATATTTTTCTTAGCAACCTCTACTAGTCCATTAGCCTGAGGTTGATATGGAGAAGACTTTTGATGTTGAACTTTGTAGTTTTGTAGAAGTTATCTAGTTTCTCCTTGAAATTCTACCTTATTGTCCGAGATGATCTACTACGACAATCCATACTTGCAGATGATATTTCTTTCAATAAATTTTTCCATCTATTATGCCTTTAATTTATTGAAAGACTCTGCTTTAACCCATTACGTGAAGTAATCCACTGCTACCATTATGAACTTATGCCCTCTAGTAGCTGATGGCCTTATTTCTCTAATTATATCTATTCCTTATATTAAAAATGGCCACAGAGATGATAAGCTAGTCAGGTCATTAGGCGGTAGATGGCTTAGGTTCCCATATACATGGCACTTGTGGCACCTTTTCACAAAATTGCAATAATTTGATTCCATGGTTAGCCAGTAATTTCCTAATCTCATGATTTTCTTCACTAGATTCCATCCATTCATATGAGGACCACATATCCCCTTGTGTACCTTCTTGAGTACACTTTTGGATTCCATTTTGTCTATACTTTTAAGTTGTATCCCATCCATTTTTCTTTTGTGCAACATGCCTTAGAATGAGATAAATTGAGTGGATAATTTTTGGAGAGCCTTTTTGTCTTTCTTGGTGGTGTTTTTTTGGTATTGTCCCATTTCTAGGTAAGCTTAGATGTCATGGTACCATGGTAGTTCCTGATAAGGTAGCTTAGCAATAGAGCGACTATTCTTATATAGGTGGGAAACCTTGTTTTGTTGAAATGCATCAACTTGGGTAGATCTCTTTTGGTAAGGTTTAACACTAACATCAAGGTGCCTAAAGCATCTACAACCTAGTTTTGTTCTCTAGGGATATGGTGAAAGATGCATCAATTAAACCCTTCAGCATGGTCTATGAGTATTTTGACATACTTACTTAAGTTCTCATCCTTGACTTCCTAATCACCCTTTACTTGTTAGATGACCAGCATTAAATCTCCATAGACATTAACCACTTTTGCCCCCAGCTGATATAGAGTTTTGAGATCATAGATGCATGCCTCATATTCTGCCATGTTGTTGTTGGCTGGGAACTCTAATATTCTTGCCAAGAGCATCTGTTCACCTTTCGGATTGTTGACTAGTACTTTGGCACCTACTCTTTTTTGGTTAATAGCCCCATCAAAAAACATTTTCCATCTTTCTTAGGAGATCGCCCCTTAGTGCTCATCTAGAAATTCATACTCCTCCTATTGTTCTTTAATCGGGTGTTGGGTTAGAAATTTAGCTACAGCTTGTCCTTTAATAGTGTTCTTAGTAATATAAGAGATATTAAACTCTTAAAGGAGTAAGATCTAACATCCCATCTTTCCTACCATGGATGGCACATTTTGTAGGTATATGAGTGGGTCATGTTTCACCATTGCCTCTACTTTGTAAGATTGGAAATGGTGACACAGATTCTTTAATGCCCAAATTACCCCTAAACATATTTTCTCTACTTTTATGTATTTCTGTTTATGCGGGAGCAATTGCTTGCTTAGGTAATAAATCACATTTTCTCTTTCAGCTTTATCTACTTGCATAATCAGTGCTCCTATCAAGGATTCTTCCATTATTAGATACAGGATTAAGGGCTTATCGGGTTTTAGAGGTTTTGGAATCGGAGGATTAATTAGACACTGGTTAATGAATTGGAAGGCTTTCTCACAATCATTATTCCACTCCTTCAGCTATCCCTTGTGTAACAAGTTGAATATAGGTTCACAAACTGTTGTGAGTTTAGATATGAACCTACTGATACATTGAATTTTGCCTAGAAATCCTCTAACTTCCTTTTTTGATTGTGGTATAGGCATGTCCAAAACAACTCGCACCTTGTCTGGGTCGACTTTAATCCCCTTTTTACTCACCATGAACCCCAAAAATTTTCTTGATGTGACTCCAAAGATGCACTTTTTAGGGTTAAGCCTCATGTTGAATTGGTCTAGCCTTTAAAAGAACTTTTCTAATGCTTCAAAATGTCCTTCCATCTCCGTAGATTTTACCATCATATCATTTATATAGACTTTAACTTCTTTATGCATCATGTCATGCAACAACTTAGTAGCCATTTGTTAATAAATAGCTCCTATGTTCTTTAACCCAAAAGGCATCACCTTGTAAAAATACGTACCCTATTCTAGTATAAAGGCAATTTTGCATTTGTCTATTACTTTCATCAAGATCTGATTGTATCTGAAGAACCCATTAATGAATAAGTACATAGCGGCCATTGCTGCACTATCTACCAATACATCTATTTGGGGAAGGGGAATGTCATCTTTTGGGTATGCCTTGTTTAAGTCCTAATAATCTATGCATATCTTGACCCTCCTATCCTTCTTAGGTACTAGTACTATATTGGTGAGCCAAGTGGGGAAGACTATTTCTTCAAAGAACTTTGCTTCATACAACTTGACTACCTCTTTTTTTACTTTCTCTACCCCATTTAGGTCTCATTCTCCTAAGCTTTTATTGTACTAGAAGGGTATGATTATGCATTGGTATAACATGTTCTGCAATTCCTTGATCGATCCCCAGCATGTCATCATAATTCCAAGCAAAAATTCTTTCATTTTTTTAGCAGTCTCTCAAAATTTTCTCTTTCTTTGATAGTAGTATCATAGGCAATTAATACATTCCTTGGTTGCTCATTGGTTCTAAGATTAAAAGGATTAGTTTTAATGTAATTAATGTAAAAAATGCTCATGTAATGATCATTTGTATGCACATTACCATCAAGAGAAAGATCACAAAAATAAGTAAATTCATCATTCATCTTTTTATAAAGTGAATCATTTACCTCGAAGAGGTTACAAAGGTATAATTTGTCTATAAATAAATCATAAATTTCTAACTCAAGCATATCCTCCAGGAGGGTAGGATAAACTTCTTCAGCAGCTGACGGCTTTAGGAACACTTCCTCTATCCACTAAACTTAAGTAAGATACCCTGATTCCTAATCCATGATGTCGACAAAGATCTTAAATCTAGGCTTGTAGCATCCTTTTATTATGGTAGGTTCTGGGGGTCCCATTATACTTGATACCCTTTTGTTTGACAAAATAATCCCCCAATGAACTGCCTTGCCTTGGGTTACCTTTTTTGCTTGAATTGTAGCCTAGCCCCTTTATATCCTTTTATGTATATGGGCATAAAGGTTCATTGATACCTTGTAAAATTTTCCCAAAACTAGCTATTGGGAAAAAATCCATCCTCTTCATCATTTTAGACATAGATGGGTCCATGTAATCCTCATAAATCCCTACAACATGGAATCCATTAAAAGGCTGATTAGCGATAGCTAGAGTGGAGACAACATGATCGACTTTAGCCTTTATGGTGATGATGTTGCCTTCATATGGGAACTTAATCATTTGATGCAGAGTTGAGGGAACTCCTCCTAGCTCGTGGAACTAAGCCCTTCTTAATAGGATAGAGAAGGTAGCAGATATGTCAATAACTATGAACTCAACTTCATCAACGATTGGTCCCACCTATACCTTGACTATAAAAGACCTTTCAACTTGTCTTCTAGTGTCATCATAGGCTTTTATAGTGATACTAGAGGGTAATAAGTCTTTGTTCTTGATCCCTAAACTAGCTAGGATCTTGGTAGGGCAAACACAAAGGGAGGAGCCATCATCAACCATTGCACAACCCGTTTTCTTCTTGTTCACTTCGGCTTTGATAAATAGCAGTCTATTGTGCTCCCTTCCTTCTAAAGGCAAATCCATGTCTGAGAATATAATGAGGCCTGTATTGCCCATTTTCATCACTTCTACAAGCTCATCCGGTGTGGTAGTTGTGGAAACAGCAACTTAACCTAGGGCTTTAACAACTTTTTGCCTATGGTCTTTAGATGACATTAATAAATCCTAGATGCTGATGTTGGCTTAGGTTTTCTTAAGTTGCTTTAACACCTCCTCATGCTTATTTGTTCTAGATTCCAGTTCTTTTTCTAGTAAGATCCGACCATTCTTCTCTACTCTTTCCACCATTTCTCCCTCGAGCCGTATTAGCTCTCTCTTACCCTCTTTAAAATCCTCATCAAAGGATTCATCCCAAAAATTCTTACTCTCCCCGGTCTCATGGTCACTCTCACTATCCCAAAAATTGGTCATTAGGATTAATTCACTCACCCTCACTCTTGCTTTTATATCTAGGTCAAACCTATAGATTTCCCTAAGCACATACTCTTTAGGTAATCCGGATTTAAGGAGGCATGTGGTGTGATGCTTTGGTAGGGGGTTTGATGAAGTTTCTGGGTCAAGGATCTATTTTGAATTGATAAAGTCCTAGATGGCTCTCTTGAGGAGTTTACAGTTGTCTGTAAGTTGTCTAGTTCTCTAATGATAAGCACAATATTGATCGTGCCTATGATTAAGAGGTAATAGTCTATTGAATGGTTAGTGTGGAAGTGGATTTAGCTTCCCTTCTTTAGTGAGCTTCTTCAAACACCATGATAATGACTTAACCAGATTTGAGTACTTGCAGGCTTGAACTGCATGTACCTCACTAGTCTTAGTTGAACTATTATCATTTCCACTTGCAAAAGTAGGGTTATTGCTTTATCTATTGTAACCTTTGTTCTAATACCCAACTTCAAGATTAATAGCGATGTCATTCAACTATTCCTAGGTAGTAATGCCTTTAGTGGTAAGCCCGTTGTTCATGTAACTATTGGCATTTCTAATGAACATCTTGATCTGATCGATATCTTCTAGCTTATTTCTCATTTTTAGGATCTTTTCCCTCTACCTCTATAGATAGTCAGAAAAACTTTCATTGGGCTTTTGCTTAATCAGCTCTAGATTTTTCAAGGTAATCTTAATGTTGGCATTATTAGCATATTTCTTATTGAATGCTCTTGCCAACTCATTCTAGTCCTCCTTGACCCTTCTCTCTTGATTGTGATATCAATCAAGAGCCTAGCCAGTGGGAGACATGCTGAACAGGCTCATAATTTGCACTTTTGTTAGATAGGTGGCTCTTATGGCTACTGCATACTATTTTAGATAAGTACAAGGATTAGAAGTTCCATCAAACTTGCTTAGATCAAGCATTTTGAACTTATGAGGCATTAAGTGATTAGGCCTTAGACGGATGTCATCCAGGTCAATATCTTTGCCCCCAATTACTAATCGAGACATGGCTTCCATTTTTTTGTTTAACTTTTTTGGCTGATCATTTTCTAGTGCCTTAGGAGGGGGTACCCTATTATAGGCCTTTACCACCTATGGTATCTCATCATTAGATGACTGGTTATCCTTAGGTTCT
The DNA here is from genome assembly GCA_948208565.1 of Hura crepitans. Taxonomy (NCBI): domain Eukaryota; kingdom Viridiplantae; phylum Streptophyta; class Magnoliopsida; order Malpighiales; family Euphorbiaceae; genus Hura; species Hura crepitans. The sequence continues at coordinate 15,925 of CANXYI010877508.1, forward strand.
CCTGTTATCTCCTTCCCCTTGTTGGTACCTGAAGTCTATCCTACCTCTTATGGATTTTACACATGGGATAGAGCGACCAGTGCCATCATTCTCCTTTCCATCTCAGCCATTGCCTCCATGAACATAGCCTTGGTCATATAGTTGTCAAAAGACATAGTTGCTCACTTAAGTTGTATAGGTACTTCTATGCTAATTCTACTAAGGTGCTTGCCTACTCTCATCCACTGAGCAGTAAGTGAAGGATCAATAGTGGCTGAACAAGACAAAAAGGTTAGACGTGATGCATGTATAGTATAAAATGTGAGATGTGAATAATGCATGATATGCAATACATGTTTATGATGTAGCAAAAGACAAATGCATGCAATAGTCCTTCCCACCTTATTACTCTCACACTCATGGTCTTAGTCATTCTTCCAAGGTGGGCTTACCTAAGCATTATCAAGGGATGTATAGGTTTGAACATAGGCTTAATTAGGCCTAATAACCTCTTGTATTTAAAGCGCAAGTGAAAATGATGACCTTAAGACATTTATGCCTTATTTGATGTGAAATTAGTGTAGGCCCATCTTGGATAAAAGGCATAATAGGCTTGCCCCCACTTCAAATAAGGCTAAATGTAATAGGTTCATATAGCAATCATAAATACAATCATACACACTTATGATCATATAACCTAGGGGAAGTTGCTAAGCTTGAATACATTGGCTAATGTTTTGGTTAAGTGGCTTATTGGCTCCCACAAGTAGAGGTCCCTCTTAACGGGTCTTTCTAATCAAGGATAATAGTGACCAATTAGTTCACCTTTTCATATACCTAAAGGTATAAGGCTTATGAATGATAGATATGCTAGCACTTCTCTATTCTTGAATGAAAAATAGAGTCATGGTTCATAACACCATCTAGGGTAAAAGGGATAGTTTATAAGAAATGTAATGCATGAGATTGATAAAAATTAGAACATTTGGATGACATATTATTCGGGCACTTTCAGATTAAAATTTCTTAATCCTTAGTAGAGTCGCCACCGTTGAGATTATGATGTTTTATTGGGGATAAGAGTGGTTAGTGGGGTTGCCACCTGGCCTCTACACTAGGACCTTTAATCTTCTATACTAGAAAGGTTCAAAATTTTAAATATTATTTATGCCCTTATAATATGTTATCCATGTATATTGTAACATTTACCAGTTCCTTATCATTCAAGCATGCATCATTCTTAATTAAATCATATCACTTTTCATACAAGAAATGTAAATTGCAATATTTACAAAATACAACACATGTATATGTACATCTAAAAAATGGATCATTCATTATTTGTTAATTGGCCTGATAACTACCGAAAATTTTATAGGAATTGGCAATAATTACCCAACTTCCATTTCTAAGAGATTGGCCTTTGTCGAAATACATTTTCCATATGAATTTTGATTAGGCAAATACAAATCCATTTAATTAGAAAACATCAATTAATTATATATAAAAATGTTTTGATGTGAAATTTAGGTTTTAGTGTGCGAAACAAATTGTTTAGTAGCTATTACAACCCTAAAAAAAGCTAAAATGCATAATAAATATGTAACCAAAAGAAACAAATCATAACATTAGAATGGCCTTACTTCTGTGCTGCTTGGTCTGTGTGAACACTCTAAAGGTCTAATCTTAGTCTGTATGGACCATCTCTAAGGACGGGTCAAGTCCATCACAATTTTTGATCCAGCAAAGGAATCTAGTCAACAAGTCAAGAAATGACAAAATCAAATGGAGTTAAAGCAAATTTATATAAACATCAACATGTAATAAATAAGATATGAACATATTTAAGGGTATGTCCATTACAATTGGTTATATGAACATAAGATACTCTAAAAATCATCATGCAATTCATCATATATAGGTTCGTGAGGACGTATAGCCCCTTGTGACAAGGAGTCCATATAGACTACTCACCGTTCTTTTGCCTATGTACATATACTTTCACATGCGACATCATTATATAAATAGTATAACTCACCACACAATAAGTTACTTAAAATACTTAATCATGCTCACTAGATATATGTCCATGTAGACTAGTTCATCATATTCACATAAGGGAATAAGGCTGTGTGGACTAACTTACCATGCTTATGCCTAGAGGAACTAAGTTCGTGCAGACCTAACCATACATCTTATTAGGTTCGTATGATGATTATTAACACAATACAACATGGTCAACATTGGCTATAATAATCAATTCCATATATTATTATTAATGGCTTACTCATTATGAATGAAACTAGGGATAACAAAGTACCACCTCACTTATACATGAATTTCAGAGATCATAAGCCTACAAGATATCAATAAACATGCAATGATACCTTAGACATTACTTGAACAAGAAGTCTCTTCAAACAATAGCATAAAGGTCTCAAGGTTCAAGTGAAGGTGATTTGAATTGCTCTTGGTTTGAACTCTCTAACTTTTTAGATGCCTTCTGCCATTTGAACATATATTTTAGGTTGTAATTTTTTAGCCTCTTCCTCTTTATTGATGTAGAGAAGTATATATACTTAGTCTCTTTAGTTTTTCTTATTTTCATCTAGAAAGAAGTCCCTATCTTAATGGGATTCTGGCTTCTAGACTGAATAGGCAGAATTCTTCCTCCGTAGTGCTCTTTCTATCGGTAGGTCTGTGCAAACTTATTCATACTAATCCGCACGACCAAGCTTTTGGTATACTGGTCCATGGGCTAGATCTTGGCCTTTTCACATAGTCAGTCCATGTGAACTTGGTTTAGTAGGTTTGTGTGGACCTCCTTCCTAATGACTTTGTGCTATGCTTAAGAGTTTATCTCTGGCTATCATCATAGGTCAAAGGTGAGGTGTCTACAATAGGAAATTGAATAAGGTGATAGTTTAGAATAAATATCCATTGCCTAGGATTGATGATCTCTTTGACTAGTTATGAGGTGCCAGCATCATTTTCAAGATAGATCTGATGCCGAGATATCATTAGTTGTAGATCAAGGAGAGTGATATTCCTAAGACTATCTTTAGAACTCGCTATAGGCATTATGAGTTCTTAGTGATGCCATTTGGGCTCACTAATGCCCTAGTAGCCTTTATGGATTTAATGAACTAGATTTTTAAGCCATACTTAGATCAATTTGTTATTGTGTTCACTGATGACATTTTAGTGTACTCGAGAACCCGAGAGGAACATGAACAACACTTCAGGATAGTGTTGCATAGTTTAAGAGAGAATCAATTGTATGCTAAGTTTAGTAAATGTGAGTTTTAGTTAGAAGAGCTAGCATTTTTAGGTCATATTGCCTTAGCTGAGGGTATCATAGTGGACCTAAGTAAAGTTAAAGCTATGTTAGAGTGGAATCCTCCTAGGAATGTGACAGAGATTCAAAGTTTCCTAGGACTAGCAGGATACTAACAAAGGTTCGTTAAAGGCTTTTCAATGATTGCAGCTCCACTGACCTAGTTGATAAGAAAAGATGTAAAGTTCAAGTGGGATGATAAGTGTCAAGCTAGTTTTGACTGATTGAAGGAGATGTTAATAGAAGCTCCTATTCTTACTTAGCCAGAACAAGGGAAGGAGTTTTTGATATACAGTGATGCCTCACACAATGAACTTGGTTATATATTAATATAAGAAGGTAAGGTGATTACGTATGCCTCTAGGCAATTGAAGCCTCAGAAGAAGAACTATCCCACAGATGATTTGGAGTTAGCTACAATTGTATTTGCATTGAAGGTATGGGAACACTACTTGTATCAAGAGAAGTGTTATATATATATATAGACCATAAAAGCATAAAGTATTTAGCCACATATGGGGAGCTGAACTTGAGATAGCGGCAATGGATGGAATTAATTAAAGACTATGATTGCTTGATCAACTATCATCAAGGGAAGGTGAACATAGTTGCAGATGCTTTAAGCAAAAAGCTTATTGCTACCTTGAGGCTTGTGTATGCAAGAGTGGAATACACACCAAAAGGTGAAGTTTTAGCTAAACTAAAGGTTAAAGTTGACTTTAGGCAATAGATAAAGGAAGCTCAATCAAAGGATGAATAGATGTTGCAAGCTGTGATTAAAGTTAAAGAGGAGAAGGCAATAAGATTCGATTTAAGTCATAATAGAGGCCTATACTACTAAAACAAGCTATTTGTGCCAAATGTGGACTGATTGAGAGTGCAAATCTTAAAGGAAGCTCATAAAGCTCCATATTCCATGCACCCAAGAAGCATAAAGATGTACCTTGGGTTGAACCTCAATATTAATGGCCAAGAATGAAATGAGAGGTGGCAAAATATGTAGCTCGATGTTTGACATGTTAGTAGGTAAAGGCAGAACACTAGGTTCCTTCTGGATTGTTACACCTAGTAGCAATTTCAGAATAGAGATGGGAAAAGATCATTATGGATTTTGTGATGGGATTGCCATTGATTAGGAGTAAGTGTTATGCAATATGGGTAATCATAGACAGGCTGACCAAAGCAGCCCATTTCCTACCAGTGTAGATGGACTATTCATTGGACAAGCTAGCTAGATTGTATATAGATGAGATCATGAATTTACATAGAGTGCCAGTAGCAATAATCTCAGATCGAGACCTAAGATTTACTTTAAGGTTTTGGAAGAAGTTACAGGAAGTATTGGGTACTCGATTGACCTATAGCATGGCATTTCATCCTCAAATGGATGGACAAATGGAATGGTGATAGAAGTGTTAGAAGATATGTTACATAGCTGTGAAATAGAATTCAAAGGCAACTGGGATTAATATTTGTCATTAGCTGAGTTTGTATACAACAATAACCACTAGGCCAGCTTAGGAATGGCACCTTATGAAGACTTGTATGGTAAAAGGTGTAAAACTCCTCTCTATTAGAGTGAAGTGGGAGAAAACAAGATCTTTTGATTTGATTTGATTAAAGATGATAAGGAGAAAGTCAAGGTTATAAAGGAGAGATTGAAAGCCACCTTAGATTTATGGAAGTCGTATGCTGATTTGAAAAGGCAAGACATCGAGTATGAGGTTGGCGATCGAGTATTCTTGAAAGTGTCACCATGGAAGAAGATGCTCAAATTTGGCAAGAAAGGGAAACTTAGTCCCAGATTCCTAGAGCCCTACGAGATCATAAAAAGAGTGGGACCCTTAGCATACTAGTTAGCATTGCCACTTGATCTATAGTAGATATATGATGTCTTTCATGTATCAATGTTGAGACAATACCAATCAGATCCATCGCATGTGATAGTCACAAAAGAGATACAAGTCCAGCTAGATTTGACATATGAAGAGGAACTATTGTAGAATCTGGCAAAGGAAGTGAAGCAGCTGAGGAACAAGTCTATCCCTTTAGTGAAGGTGTTATGGAGGCACCATAATGCAATAGAAGCCACATGGGAAAGCAAGGAAAATATACGGATGTAGTATCCTCAACTCTTTGCCATAGGTAAATTCGAGGATGAAATTTCTTAAGAGAGGAAGGATTGTAATACCCGTAAGCTAGAGTTCTACGAACAGTACCTTCTAAGCCCGAGTGATGTTCCCTGCAGTGCGAGGTATTACCATGAGGCTAGAAAGGGGTGTATTAGTCATAAAAGTTTGATGGGCCTAAAAATGGGTCAGACAAATGAATTTAAAAATTTAGCAGAACCAATAAATCATTTCGGGTTAAGAACTAGTGTATAAGGAGATAAAATAAGTTTATGCTCGGACAGCCCCAAGATGTGCCCGGACAGACCTGAAAATGCCATACTTTGAACCTCAAAAATTCCAATGAGTATGATGGAGAAGGAATTTTAATTTTCTGAGGTTGTTTAATATTTTTTCTGAATATTTTATTATAGCGAGTGAATAGTGTCAAAAAGTCGACTGTGGAATTTTGACTTGAAATTTTACTTGGGCCTTAGTAACACTAATCAAGAATTTTTAAAACTAAAATGAGTGTTTTAGAGGTCCATAGAATTTTTTATGAATTTTTGAAGTTTAAAAATGTATCGGGAGAATAAGAGCCGTCGGATCGACACGTGTTGCAATCGGGGCCACCCGCCTACCCATATATAAGTAGCCACACATGTGCGCAACCACATGTGCCAAAACATCATCTTTATCCCTTAGAACCCTAAAATCCGATGCCATCTCTCTCTCCTCCATTCTTTTTCCTTCAATTTCTCTCTTCTCTCTCCACCAAATCTCACACAAATTATATGAATCTCAACCTCCACAGTCTCTAAAAGCCAAATCTTCTAACAGAAATTGAAAATAGAGCCTAGAAAGAGAGATCACACTTGAGTGAATAGTGCCATTTTTCTTGAGTAAGTGTTTTTAACACAGTTTTATTTTTGTTTTAGATAGATTAGGGTATTCTAAGAATAGCCATAGTCTTAGATTTCTATTTGGAGTTGTGTAGGATTTTTAAGAATTTTTCTAAGGTTAAAATGTGTATATTTAGGTACCAAAGAGACCATTGAAGGAGAACAAGGATTCTAACCTTCAAGTGGTGGGGAAAAGGGTGTTTTCACACCTTAGGTATGTGGAATAGACTTAAATTAGTATGTTATATGAATTTTCTTGAAAATATGCATGTTTGGTGTGTGGAATTGTGTGTTCATGGTGTTAGGCATGATATTATGGTAAAAGAATGATTTACTGATGTTAATAATCTCAAAATAATAAGTTTTGCATGATAATTTAGGGAGGAATGTAGGTGTGTGTGCATGTGTGCATTATGGCCAATGGTGTGTGTGTGTGGTATGGCATGTGTAATGATGTATTTGGTATGTAAGTATGGTATTTAGAAAGTAATTGTGGTGTATTAGACATGCTTAGAGAAATGGTATTAACATTGGCATTTATGGCATGAAATTTTGGTGAAATAATGGCTTATTTGAGTATGTAAGTTATGCCATAGTAATAACTTATAATTAGTGTAAATATGTACCCTTTGGTGTGAAATAGGTCTCATGAATAGATATGTGAGGAAATGATGGAATTCAGAGTTGATATGGTTGGTATCATGAAAGATAAAGAACTTAAAATTGACCAAATAAATAGTAACATTCTCGTAAACTTACTAAATGAATAGTGATTTTGCGACAATAAGCAAAATATGACATTTTATGTGTGGCATGGCAGTTAAGGTGACCTAGTGACATAATAAACATAAGAACTAATGAAATTGATGATAACAATCTTAAATGGGTAATAAATAGTAATTTGTCCCATCAATTAGAAACCTACTGGATGGGTTAATCAGTTAACTAGGGAGTTAATAGCTGCTAGGCAGTTTAGGCCTCCTGAGGCCACTATTATCTGTTAGATGTGATAGGTGTAGCCACTAAGGTTTTGAGATGAACCTTGCACACTTAGGTATTGGGAGGTCCATTTGGGCTAATCCCTACTACTTATTTGATGTCAGTGAATATTGGGAGGTCCCACGGGATTGATCCCTACTATCCACCTGTAATGTTTAGAGATATGATTCGGGGTATTAGGAGGTTCCACGGGGCTGATCCCTACTATCCCATTTAAAGATATTGGGAGGTCTACAAACTGATCCCTATTATCTGCTAGTCTGGTATTAGGAGGTCTACAGGCTGATCCCTGCTATTAGGCAAGGTAGGTGCAGCTATCGAGGTCTAAGATGCGGTCCATTGCACAGGATAGTTCCTACTATCTAGTGTCTTAAAGTGTTGTCTATCTGTTATGGGCCAAAAATATAATGAACTTAATTATGAATTAAATATATGGACTTACACTTACTAAAGGAATTGAACATAATGGAATAGGGTAAGTGGTATCTAGGCTGATGTGTTCAATAATGTACATGTGTGCTTACTTGGTGGCATACTTAATTTTTTTTATTCCACCACTAAGTTTATACTTAGTATGTCAGTGTTCCAATGTGCAGATTGTAGATTTAGGGTCAATCAGCTTTAGTCAGCACTAGTGTAGCTACTTCAGAGTCCTCTAGGTATCTTTTTGTGTCTATTTTGGTTTGATGTAAATAAGCACTGTATGTATAGGAGATGTAACGTGGGTGATGTATGTAAGGTATAAAATTTGAGTTAGTGACACTGTATGATTGTATAAACCTGGTCTTGTATATATATATGATGCATCTTCATATCTATGTGCCTATGGGTCTGAGACCCTATGTCTTATTGTGTGATATCTGATATTGTTTTGGGCGACTAGAAGGGTTCAGGAGTGAATTATAGGTTGAAAGTTGTTTTAGAAGTGTTTTCCTTGTCAAAATATTTTATAGTTTTTCACCCGACTAGCCCTTATGCTGATTGATTCTTCATGAATAGTTAATAGTTGAAATCTAATGTTTTAACAGTATAAAATAGGCAGTAATGAGAGATTAATCAGATAAAAACACAAAAGAGTTAGGTTAACTCAAAGATGGTCAAAGTTGAACAAGTGTTAAACGAAAGGTCCTTAGAGAAATCCAAGGATGGGTGATCTCACTGGAAGTAATGCTCTTTACTTGTTTCCTTTAGGAATGGGTAGGGTGTTACACAAATAACTTATAACTTGTTTTCAATATTGATCACTACAAAACATTATATCGCATGTTTAGTTCATCATAAAATCTTATGATCATGTGTCTGCTAAAACCTTATAATAGTTTACATTAGTTAGAGTCCTTGTATTAAAAATCCAATGACATAATGGCTGTACAATGACATTATCCAAAATAGTAATGTGTGAAGAAAAATACTTCTATAATCTCACACATCCCAACTACAGTATTTCAACCACTATAACATATTGCTTATGTCATTCACTAACATACCTTGTACTTATACAACAATATTATCTCAACACATATTAGCAGGATATGTAACACTATACTGTAGGATCAAATCTAACATAATAAGCAGCATAATCTCAAGAACCCATCTAAGCAAACACATCTACATAAACTTATATATGCAGACAATTTCTCTCTCCCTTCACTCTTTCATTACATATGAGTGCCATACAAAATAGATATCAAACACAAAACATATAAATCAACTTATCTCTAAAATAAAATAACTCTTCTTCTATAGTCCGCACCCACTGTATCTTGCAGTTTCCATGTACATATTTCTATGTAAACCTATGAATCACAAAACCAACATGATGTGCCAAACTTTGTAGCTTAGTGGTCTATGCGAATATAATTGTGGACACCCTACCTTTTGGGCCTATGATGATAACTAGAGATAGGATCAAGCAATAAAGTAAACAACTTAGAACCTTAATCCATTTGGACCACCTTAGTGTAAGTCTAACCAAACTTGATACTATAAGGCTTGCACCTACCAACCAAGGACCAACCTAAATACTATAAGCCCATAGCCCATGGTTCGCCTAGACAAACTAAAGCCCATGTTTGCATGGAGTATGTAGACTTAGCCTAAAACTAGGCCTAAGGCTTATGAAGCATTAGGGTAGACCCAAAGACTAAGTCTGCATAGACATGCCAATGAAAAGTTTTTAAAAGTGTGAACTTCCTATTTTGACTCTATTTCCTAATCCCTATAAGACTCTACTTCTTTTGAATAATAGAGACACCTATGAAGCCTATAAATACCTTCTCTAGGGTGAAAATAAAGTAGTGGAGGAGGCAATTAGAAAGCTTAAACCCACTGTTCTGAGAGTCCAGGCATGGACTCCAAAGCAAAGTTTTCTTTACTAGACCTTAGTCCACACTAAAAATAATAGTTCTTTCTAAACACCAACATTTTCTTTGTTACTTGAATTTTATTTATGTAACACCCCCTACTAGATTCCCAAAGAAACCTAATTATTGGGGCACTTCCCACTTGGTCACCCATCTTAAAATTTCTCCCATATTCATTGGTTTAACTTTTACTTATTCTATAATATTTAGTCCTATCTTACTCCAAATTTAGTCATTTCTATTCCTATACATAACTTAGGGTCACACAATATGATTCATGCCAATATAGGCTATTTACAAATCAACTAAACTTTTCCTAAAATCTAATGGCATAATAGCTGCTTAGGTCACTATCTAAAAATTTGAACCTGTAAAACACACTTCTATAATACATTGCACATCTCTTGGACCCTTCTAATCCCCCAGGTATCAACATAACATTGCCA
>CANXYI010877537.1:0-10692 GCA_948208565.1 Hura crepitans
ATAGGCTAAGCTAAGAGGATTAGGGGGAGAATATTGATGTGAAGCCTAATATTGGGGCTTAATCTCTTTCTTTATACATGTATTTTTTCAGTGTACTTTTACTTTTTTTTATCAATAACAATTTTCTTTATTTTTGAAAGAATTGGAGTTTAAGATAAATTTATATTTTTTAAACTACATGTTCCATTAAAAGAATGATTATTATAAACTTCTAAAAAAATGTTAAATACAAATAAGATAAACTCTCTTAAAAAAGGAAAACATATACCACCTAAATAAAATAAATAGAACTTAAATAAAAATTTAAGTAGTCAAAACTTAGATTTTAATAGAAAGTATGCTTATAAATTTTACTGGTAATATTTTTTAAGATTATTTGTATTCCATGTTTGGGGTAGGACATTCCCATTTTTCAGTAACTTGTATGTGCTTAGACCTAATTGTTTGGCTATTTGATATGGTCCCCCCTAGTTTGGTTATAACTTTCTTGTTCTTACTTCTGTTTGTGCTTCAAGCACTTCTCTAAGGATAAAGTCTCCCATAAAGAAATTTCTTAGTTTTGCTTTTTTTTTTATTTATTAAAGTACTTAGCCATCTTTTGGCGATAAGCTGCCATTCAGATGCTATCCTTTTCTCTCTTAGTCTCAAAGAGGTCGAGATTTACCCTTGGGACTTCCTTGATTTTCTCAAAATTTTTAAGAACTAATATAGGCAGGCTAATATTAATAGATAATATTGCTTCATTGCTATATTTTAAGGAGAATAAAGTCTCTCTGGTAGTTGATCGAGAGGTTATCTAGTATGCCTAAAGTACATTGCTTAACTCTTCTACCCATACTCCTACTCGGGATTCTGATAATTCTTTTTCTAATCTAAATAAAACTGTTTGATTTGTGACCTCTGTTAATCCATTAGTTTATAGATGAGTGACTCAGGTGAACTTGTGTTTAATATTAAGCCCTTCAATAAATTCTTTGAATGCTGGGCAATGGAACTTCTTTATGTTGTCCGTGTTCAATGTGTTTGGTATGCCCAAATAAGTAATAATGTTTTTCTTAATAAAATATATTATTTTCTCGAAGGTGATTTGAGTGGTTGATTCGACCTTAACCCATTTCATGAAGTGGTTGACAACTATAATGAAGAATTTGCATTACCACATCAATGGTAGAAAAGGACCCAGTATGTCTATTCTTTAATAATAAAATAGCCAAGGGCTTCCAATTGGCTATTGTTCACTTGGTGGCATATGAATGAGATTGGCATACTCTTGGTAGCTTATACATTTGTTAACTAACTCTTTGGCATCTTTTTGCATGATCAGCCAGAGGTGCCCTTGTAGTAATGCTTTTTGAACCAATGATGTGTTGCCTTCATGTGATTTATAAATACCTTCATGAATTCATGTAATACTTACACACTTTAACCATAGTTGAGTGTATGGCCTCTTGTATAGTTCACTGTTTATGATTGAGTATTGGCTAGCTTTTTGTACTAGTATTTTAGTTTTTATTTGTTCATCGAGTAATTATCCAATGTTAAGATAATTGTATATGTGCTTTTGTTATCTAAAAATGATTTAACCCAATTGTGGAACTTTATAATGTTAGAGTGTTTTACTTTGAACACACCTATTATTTGTTTCACAACTAGCTGTAAGTCATTAAATATCTCTAAAAATTGGCTTTTAATATAATTACCATTTTTATTCCTATTATGAGTGCCTCATACTCTACAATGTTATTAAAATAATGAATGATAATCTTACTGACTATGTGAATTTTAACTCTTATGGTCCTATTAGGATGATGCCTGCTCTAGCTCCTTATGAGCTTATTGCTCTATTTACAAATAACTTCCAATTGTCTAGTTCAAATTGAATCTATTCTTTCTCAGAGTTATAAATCTCTATCACAAAATTTTTTAGCATTTGTGCTTTTAAAGTAGGCCTATTTTCATATCTTACATAAATATGGCCTAGCTTGTAGAACTACTTAGATAAATGATCGGAAAGCTTTAGCTTTTGTAATGTTTTATATAGTGGATAATTAGTTTGTATTATTATTATATGGGTATGAAAGTAATTTTTGAGTTTGGTGGCTGTGGTGACAAGCTTGAATGCATGCTTTTCTACCTTAGGGTACTTCTGCTTTGTAACCTTTAAAGTTTTGTTGAAATAATAAATGGGATTTTGTTCAGTTCCTTTTTCTCTAACTAAAAACATTCATACTACTAGTTGATCAACTGATAAATATAAGTATAGTGTTTCTCTTGAGATGGGTTTACTAAATAGTGGTGGGCTTGCCAAAAAAATCTTTAGCTCTTTAGAGGCCTTTTAGCAATCCTCTGTCCAGTTGAATTTTTTTTTATTCTTTTGAGTAAATTATAAAATGGTAAGCAACATTTCATTGAACATATGATGAATCTACCTAATGCAATAATCCACTCGTTTAACTTTTATACTTCATTGACGTTATGGCTTGTATTTTTTTGAATTTGTCTTTAGTACCCCTTTGGATATCATAAATCCTAGGAATTTACCTACTTGAATTCTGAACATACTTTTCTGGGTTAATTTCAAATTTAATTTCTTAAGTATTTTGAAAACCTCTTGGAGATTAATAGCAAGTTGTTCAACTATTTGGCTCTTGACTATCATATCATCCACATATACTTCCATATTCTTTTTTACTTGTTTTGAAAATATTTTATTGACTAACCTTTGATATGTGGCTTCGACATTTTTAAGTTTAAACATCATTTTGATGTAGCAATATAATCTTCCATCTATAATGAATGACGTTTTGTCTTAATTTTCTCACTTGATCAAGATTTGTTGATAGCCATTTGAAGCATCTAGGCATGCATAACATTGATGGCATGCTATTGAGTCAACCAATTGATCTATGTTAGGAATGGAATAGATATATTTTGGACATGCTTTATTTAGATCTATGAAGTTGACACACGTTCTTTATTTTCCATCTGGCTTTTTTACCATCACCACATTGAACACCCACTTTACGAAATAAATTTCTTATATGACTCCTACCTTGAATAGGTTATCTACCTTTGATTTGATACAAACCTTCTTTTTAGGATCATGATTTCTCTTTTTTTGAATTACTAGCTTTGTTTTCTTGTCAATATTGAGTGAATGTTTAATAATAGACGAACTTACCCCTGTAATGTCCTAAGGTTTTTGAGCAAATGTTGTGATATTTTCTTTTATGATGAGCAAGACACCTTTTCTATGTTGCAAATCTATTTGAGTTCCTATTCAAATATACTTTCCTTGTTCTAGCTCTTCTCATTTAATTTCTTTTACTGGTCATGCTTCATTTTCCTTGTTATTGGTGTCAAGTTCCTTATTGATTGTTAATGATTGATTCATTTCTTTGGGCATAGTAACATATACTTCTTGAGCTACTTTTTGATTACCTCCAAGAATTGCAACCCTTTCTCTTGTCAATATCTTTATGGTTAGGTAATAGATTGAGGTAAATATAGTGGTATATGCGAACAAGATATCCACCATGAACCATGCTTTGCACGCACCCACTATTTCATCATCCCCCAATTTTAAGCTTAGGAGGATGCTTCCCTCTACTTTGATTAGCTATCTGGACAAGCCGTGTGATCCAACATGCTTCATATCATGTGACTTAAGTTGTAGCTTTTGGAATGCATGTAATATGGTCATGTTAACTGCACTTCCTTCATTTATAAAGATTCTCTTAAGTGGATAGTTAATCAGCACCACTTCTACTATTAAAGCATCTGAGTGTGAATGATTTACATGTTTTACATCCTTACCTGAGAAGATTATCACCATTTTTACTCTTTGTTTGGTACTGGTTATATATACGTCATTTCGTGACCTCTTTTAGAGTTTGTCGAGCTGTCCGGATGTTGCCTGGTTATTATATTAATTTTCCCTAGCTCTTTAGTGGTGTTTGAATCCCTATCCCTCTTGTTCCCTTGGTTATTTTAGAAGAACCAGTCTAGCGTTCATTGTTTTATAAGCCTTTCAATTTCATTTTTTAAGTATTACATTTTCAGTATTATGGCCATGATCTTTATGATACCTTTAATATTGATTTTTGTCCCTCATTCGTGTTGAGTCTTACCTCATTCTCTTTAGCTATCTTACTTCCTTATTATTCTGCTGGATCCACACAAGGATTTTGGCTCGGCTTATATTAAGTGAAGTGCATTGAGTATTTGATTTTTCACTTCTACCTTCAGTACTGACTATGTCTTTATTGTTCAGCTTCTCCTTATTCTTTCTTTAGGTCTAAATGCTTTCTATGCTTTAACCATTTGGACATATTTTTATGCTTATTCCATTAATTGTTTCAAAGTTTTTGGTGGTTTCTTATGGAAGAAGTAAAAAACCAACTGCTTTTTATGTTTTTAGACAACTAATATAGCTTCTTCTTGATTTAGGTCTTTAGTTTGTATGGCCACCATATTGAACCTTTTTATATAATCTTTTAAAGATTCCCTCACTTGTTGAATGACTTCTTATAAGTCTAGCATAGTCCTTTTATCTGAGATTGACCAATAGAATAGATTTATGAATAGTGTTTCTAATTATTTAAAAGATGATATTGATGCAGATGGCAAATCATTGAACCAATCTTTCACTAAGCAATGCAAAGTTGTCTGAAAGACCTTGCATAGAATTGAGTCTTGGATGATACTAAGAGGATAGTTTTTTTGAAACTCGCTACATAATGCTTAGGATTGGTAGTGACATCATATTTTTGAACTAAGGTAGTGTAAATTTAGGTGGGATAGGTTTATAGATGAGTGCTTTTGTTAGGAGACAATTAATGAGATTTAATTCTTTTGCTTTTTCTTTTTCTTTTTTTGTAGTCGCTTCTGACTATTTTTCCATATTTTGTTCATATTTGCTTGACTTGGGTTTTTTCTCATTTACTTCACTTGTTGTTGCCACACTTGTTTTATATAATTTGCTATGTGAACTTGAGTCCTTTCTTTTTGCCTATTTTAGTGCTTTGACCAATGTAGCTTGCCATTTTGTATTATTCCCGTGATTTTTCTTCAGTGTCTCCTCAAATAGATAATTCATGCTAGTTTGAATTTGTTGTGTGCTGACTATTAAATTATTTAAGGTTGTGAGTAAAGTTAGGTTCGAATCAACAGGAGTTGTATTTAAAGGCTTTCCATTACTAGATCTTATCGCATGTGTCCCTAGGGCATTTCCATCATTATTGCCTTATGTGTTGTTTGTTGTATCCATCTTGGCAGAGAATAAAATACCATACTCACTGCACCAATTAATGATAGCTCGAAAAAGCTCTACCAATTAGGTACCTATAAAGTAACTAATCCATCAGGGTTTTTGGTGAATACACTTCGATGATTAAGTTAGTAAAGTGATCTAAAAGTGAATTTTCAATAAATAATGGATATCGTACTTATTTACAGATGGATCCTTCAGAGTCCAAACAAGATTAAAATACTTATTTTCAGTATAATTTCAAATAATGTGGATGTTAGATAGGAATATGATTCCCTTTTATTTCTTTATCTCTTTTGGGATTGTAATTATGATCAATATAGCATTAGTACATATATTATTTTTTTATTAATTTTATGAGATTTAATTATTATAAAATAATTGAGTAAAATTTAAATCCACACTAATTTACTTATTACGATGTATGTATATATTATTACATATTAAAAGTTATGTGTTCTTATAATTAAAAATAAAAAAGTATTATAAAAAGTATGTGTTGTGTAACATCCCTTACCTCTCTCTATAAGAAAACTCGATAAGGAGTTGGTACAACATAATCAAATGATGTAACCAAACATATAAGTACTTAAAAAATAATTATTAAAGAGCGAGCTAGAAAATTCATTTTTTATTATTTATTTTTTTGGAACTTTTTCCTTTACAAGCCTAATTGAAAACATTTAACATTTTTGGGTCATCGTGCCTGAAATTCGACAACATAATGGCTGTCTAGGGCATTCTGCAAGAATTTTCACCTATAATAAAATATTTTTAATAATATTCCCACTCATTCCAAACTTCATTTCAAATCACTAAATCCATTAAACATCATCATCCAAGCATTCATGCTCTAATATGAGCAAACATAAGTTAAGAAACATCATTTCCAAACTTTATTAGTCACATGCTCACACATACACACAACCACTATATTCATTACTTACTAGTTTGCATCTATTATAGTACATAATCTCTTTTTAATATAACCATATGATATAACATAAAGCATACACAACAATTATTATGATTCATACAACATCTATATAAATAGTCAAGAAATATATGGCTCTATCTCCTATGCCTAGTGCTGCTAGAATATTTTGATGTAGTACATAGCTTTTTCTTCACTCCTGCTACTCCAAGCTTTAACCTATACAAAGGAAAACCTTGCATTAAGCAAATTGCTCAATTATGAAAGATATAGTTTAGTTGATTGTTAACTAGTCGTCTATCCTAGTTATGAATATACATCTTTCATGTGAACATTAATAAAACCAATTATTGTAACAAAATTTCCATGATGATGATTAATATTAGTTCCATAAAAAGTATTAAGTTATGTAACATTATTCATACAACAAATATTACATTCAAGCTTGCATATAAAATAATTTTCATATGTACAATTTGTGAAAACATAATATATCTTCATCATTTTGTTGTGCTTCATTATGCATAACATTTTTCATTCATAGCCCTAATATGAAATCTCACGTACATGCGTATTTTTCCTTTATTTGTCATATTACACATCATCTACCATGGTACTTATATAAACTATAAGTCATAGTACATAAAAGCATTTATAAGTTATAAAATAACTATTGGTATATAGCTCACATCACATATAATTCATTCATGTAAAGCATAACATGATTACATTCTCATTTAGATGTGTGATGAGAGTGAACACATGCATTTAATGTCATATGTTGATCATAAATATGTTTTTCACATACAATATAGCTTTAGGAGACTTATTTAACTGTTAGCTCTGCCCAAAAAAATTTGGTGTTAAGAATAATACTTCCCGAGATGTGAATAGTGTTTTTTCGAGGCCGGGGACACTAACTCTATTGAATGAAAGTATTAATTATAATATAATATTAGGTGAAATTTAAAGTAAAAATGAAGTTGTTTAGGTAGTTAAAAATGACAGTTAAGTTTTACGGCAGTGTTACATGAATAGTGACTTAGATTTAATTGAACCATAAAATATTTAATAAGTTACTTAGAAAATTCCAGGATTAATACAACTTGATACTCAAAAATTTTAATTAGCATGTTGGCATTAGAATTAGAATTTTTGGAGATCAGGAAGTATTTTTACTAAAATTGGATAAACTTAAAAACTGTGTTTTTAATTGGTTTTTCTCATTTTTCGAGCATGGATTTTTTAGAGGCTAAAATTATGGACAATTATGAGTCTCTCAGATGTTAAAAATGAGGCAAGAAAAAACTTAAAAAAAAGGGCTATAAAAGGTTCAAATTGCAGGTCAAAGGAGGAATAGTGCTCTTTCCTCCCCTAGTAGTAGTTGATGCCATTGAGAGGGAAGGAGGAGCCATTATGGTTTACTACGAATTTTTATGAATTAAATCTATAATAGACAGTTGAGAAAGTTGACAAAACTCAAGATAAGGGTAAGAGCAAGGCATGAGTAGTCCTCAAGAGAGCATTATGACTCTTTTGGTACGTGTAATCAATATAAATTGCGTAAATTTAGTTATGCCTTATAATTTCCATATTATGACATAAATGGCATTTATGAGTTAAATGTATAATTAATGCTTGAATGAGCATTTAATAGCAATAAATGATGTATGATAAAGTGAATTATAATGTTAGATAAATGACATAAATGAGTGTTAATGTTATGAGAAAAATGGAAATGTATGTATGTGTATGTAAATATGCCCTATACATGAGAATTGAGATGTATGTGCATAGATGCTATTATATGCCCATGTGTGTATGATGTATGATGTTGAAATATATGAGAAGGAGGTTTAGAGCTTAGGATGGCATTATGGCCGAAATGGTCATGTGAGTTTATGTGCATGCATGTTGGCTTACGTATGCATATGTATGCATGTTTACATTCTAAATGTGTGATACATATAAAGTGTGATCTTATATGATTATAATCAGTAATATAAATGTGAAGAATGATAGATGAAAGGACAAATAGCAATATAGAGCTTTTAATAGGCATTATGGCCGAAATGGCCATGTGTCAAGATGGATGTGTGTATGTTGATCCTAAAAGCATATATGTACATGTATATGTCATAAATATGTGTTATGAAAGATGATTAACCATAAATGAATGTAATTGATCTTTTGAACATGAAAGTGATGAGAGAAAAATTCAATGGTATTATGGAGGGATAAGAACCATAATGGCCGAATGGCTTAAGTGCATGTGTGCTTGTGTGTTATGGCATACAATACATGCAAATGATGATGTACAAATGTGTGTTAGTTAATTGGTGTTATGCATATGAATTTGGAAATGAGAATAATATGAATGCTATATATATTGATGATTATGTGATTATAGGTTTATATGTGTATGACCATGTTATGATAAATAAGGTACAAATGTACATAATTGGTGAATTATGTATGATGGACTAGCCAAAATGTGTTTACTCATATTATGTGTACTTATGGCATAGTAGAATCGTAATGCAAAAATGTGTTCTTTTCATACTTAAATGTGCAATATAGTACAATGCTTATGCATGAGCTTTAGGTGACAAGTTGCTTTGTTATAGTGTCCATAGCATATTCATGATGTGTATGACATGCATGCAATGACATAAGTGCTTTAAAGGCATGTGATGATGTATTTGTGAATACAATACTTATGCATGAGCTTATAAGTGGTGTACCCATGTAATAACAAATATAATGTGATAAATATATGTAATGTGTTAATATGAAATCGTGATGAGATAATGCATTCCTTAGCATATGCATATAGAGAATTAATGTATGGCATTCATTATGTGTTGTGGCATGTCATGAAACTAAACTTTATAATTACACTTTTTCCCGATTTAGTCATTAGTTGGCTAAACCAATGTAATTAAAAGTAACACTAAGTGGTAACAATATGGTGAAACTAAAAGTAAATGTTTAATAGCCCATGCAAGTAAACAACCTAGTTAGATAGGTTGACCAGTCAGCTAGGAGTCATAGCAGCTACTAGGGTACTTCGGTACCTTCGTAGCCTTCAGGCTGCGATGTGTGAACCTTTGGGTTACTTTTTATGTCCTAACCTATGGGTTTGATGTGTTGATCTTTAGATCTTGTTTCTGACTTTCGGATCTGATGCATGTTAATGAGATGATTCTCTGACCTTCGAGTTTGATGCATTTTGACCTACGGGTCTATGCTTTTTAGACCTTCGGGTTTAATGCTTGTGGGGCCTATGTGGTTCCAAGGGCCTAAGTGGTTCACAGATACTCCGTTATCCGTAGTGTTATTGTTTCTTGAGTATAGGCTTAATAAATGGGTATTAATGAATAATGAAAATGTGGATTCAATATATGACAAGATTAAAATAATGCATGATGTATAATTCTTATTAAGTAATATATGCATATTTTATGCTATGTTATTGCAGTTGTGTATAATATGATCAATATTGCAATGGGAAGGTTTATATTTCATATATTAATGAATGATGTTATTTGACATATTTATATAACTTATATCGATTACTCTACTAAGTTATTACTTAGCGTATTGTCTATTTTTGAAATGCATAGGTAAGGTGACAATTTGAGAAGCAAGCCTTAGATCGTCAAGTTTCCCAAAGAGAGATTCTTTTGGCATTTTTTGGTATATTTTTGTATCTAAATTTTATGACGAATAGCTTGTGGCACTCATGTGGTTGTAATTATGGGGAATGGGGCTTAAACTAGTTAAATTGTCAATTATTTTTTGGATTTTAAAGGTCTGTAATTATTTAAAAGTTGATTTTTGATGTCTGTTGACTGCATGTTGATATAATTGTTGCATAATTTGAGCTATTGTGATGCTGATAGATTTGGAGTGATCATAAGATCACAAGAGTTGAGAATGATGAGAAAAAGTTATAAAAGTGTTTTTGATTATATAAGTTACTATTCATATTTATGAAAGTGTTTCGGTACAGTCGTTATGCTATCGAATTTTTATCATAAGTATTTTCTAAATTTGGACAGTAACTAGTTTTTGAAAAGTTTTTGTTAACCCATATTTTTATTAGATAAATTTTTTTGTTATGAATTTTTTAAATGGGTTAGCATGATAAAAGTTCGAATAGCATAGAAATGCATGTACCTTAGTGGGGCTCGACGATCGACTGGTGTTCAAACTGGTAAGGGTGTCACATTTGGTAGTATTAGAGCTTCGGTATAGGCATTCCTAAGAAACATATGAGTGCTTTAAGTTAAGTTTATACATCATAAAATTTATGATTTTGAGGCTTATGAATTGTTCTCTTATCTACAGATAAGTTGAGTGATAACGCACTGTACCTAGATAAGAAAGTCGAGTCATGCTTCCATGTCTATGGGATAAGAATTAGATTGGGTTGTGTCCATATATGGTAATATGGTGAGACAAGTATCATCTACAGCTCTAGTGC
>CANXYI010877579.1:0-11963 GCA_948208565.1 Hura crepitans
AATTGCATGATATAATTGGCATATTCATGTTAAAGTGATTAAACCACTAAGTGAAAGCTTAGCGTATCACTTTATTTGCTATGCATAGGTAATTGAGCAGCAGATTAGAGCCAAAGCTTTAGCCCCACAGGAGAACACGAAGACTGCCTAGTTTTGGCTATTTTTATTTCTTTTTGTAAAATGGTTATGATATAAATGTAATAGAAGTGTTCTTGTGATTCCAAAAGGAATAGGCCTAATTTGTAAACATGGGTCAGTTTTGTAACTTAAACTGTATTTATTTCAAAAGCTTTATATTTCTTACATGACTTATATGATATCTCTTGATGTTACATGTGAGAATGTTGCTTGTGATAAGCTTGAGGCTCTATATTGTTTTTATGATGATTAGAGGGCCAGGAGGACCCAATTGGAGTTGTGTTTTATTGTATGCTATTTTAGAAGTGTTTTTAATAGATTTACTATTTAGGAAAGTGTCTCAGTACAGCTATTATTCTATCAGATTTTTTGACATGCTAATCCCATTAGTTGCCTTGTAAAATGTGTTAAATGGTTTCTAGTGTTGTAAAAACTCCTTGAGTCAAGAAATATTTTACTTAATTAAAGTTTTAATTTAATAGGGTTTTATGGGTAGGGGAATCAAATATTAGTAAGTGTGCACACTCTCTATTAAGGTTCAGTGTACCAGACGGGTAGAGGGCATCACACTTAAATGGTCTTAAAGCTTTGATTTAGGCTTTCCTCTAAACCTAAGAGTTACCTAAGAGCACTATAGTAGTTGTAGTATGTTTACATGAAAAGATTATGCATGTGGGGTTCATAATTTATTTCTCTTACCTATATATATGGAGAAGAGTCATAGCACTACCCAAAGTGAAGAGGAAGAAGTAAAAAGCCATGCTCCTAGAACTATTGGACAACAAAGGGCATAACCAGAGTATATGACATCCAGTGATATGGGACATGCTACACTTATATAGCAGGGTCAGCCAGTTTAGCTATAGATGATGTTAGAGTCTGTGAGGTAGGTAACAATGGCTATTGTTATTGTAGTTGTTATAGTTCACATAGTTCCACATCTAATACCTGAAGAGTAGTAGGCTTTTTAGAACATGTACATGGAATGATTATTAAAGAACGGGGCTAAGTTCTTAAAAAGTGAGGAGCTAGATGAGTCAAGTAGAGCTGAGTAATGGATAGATCAAATGCTTAGGATTATATAGCAATTAAAGTGCTCTCAGGAGGAGTATACAACATGTATTACTTCTATGCTATTGGAGGAAGCTTGGAAGTGGTGGGAGGCTATTATAGACCATAAGATAGTCGCTAATCTTAATTAGGAGTTTTTTTCTTAAAGAATTCAAGAAGACGTACATAACTAAGCATTACTTAGATCAGAAGTACCAAGTGTTTATGGACTTAAGGTAGAAGCATAGGTCTATATTTGAGTATTAGAAGGAGTTTACTCACTTGAGTAGATATGCTTAGGTAGTGGTGGCTATAGAGGTAGATCACTACAAGAATTTGAGAAGTGGTTAAAAATGGACATTATGTAACAAGTTGCTTTGATGTAGATCAGGGATTTTTTAGCCTTGATATTAGCTTGTCATACTATAAAGATGGTACATCAGCTGAAACAAAAGAGAGATAACTTTAAGAAGAGATATTATGGCTAAGGATAAGGCAGTTGTGGTTATACAACTAATAAGAAATAGAAAGGAGGTTAGTCTAGGCAATAATAGAGTAAGAAGTCAGATTAGTCTTAGAAGTTAGAATAAGGTTCTTAAGTACAGACTTAGACATCAAGTGGTCCTAGATCTACTACTGGTAGTCAGCCAATAGTAGCTTGTGAGACTTGCCATAAGAGACATCGAGGTGTATGTTGGAAGGCTACACCAGGAGTTTAATGGGGTTGTGGCTCCAAAGAGCATTTTCTGAGAAGTTATTCGATTAAACCCTTAGAGTCATCATACAAGAGAGACATTAGGAGCATAGCTGGGGCCAGTCAGAATGACAAGTTAAAGAGTAGAGCTCTAAAAAGGTAGTATGCCATACGGGCTAAAGAGAAGGTAGATTCTCTATAGGTTATTTTCTATATATTTGTTTTATCTGCTTTAGCACTGATAGACCCGGGGTCCACACATACATATACCTACCAGCATAGGTTATAAATTAGGGTTTAAAGTTAAATGATCTTGGTTTTGATATGATGGTTAGCAATCCTATAGGATAGTAAATTATGGTGAACAAAGTATACAGAGACTATCCTTTGTCACCATAGGGACATGTTTTCTTAGTGTATCTCATTAAATTGTCATTTAATGAGTTCAATCTTATCTTAGCCATGGACTAGTTATTTAAGTATCATACCATGGTGGATTGCAAAAGGAAGAGGATCGCATTACAAGCTAGTGACGGGTCAAAAGTGACATTGATTAGTGAGATCTCATATTGCATGGCTAATAAATTATCAGTAGTTATGGTTAAAAGATGTTGCAAAAGGTTTGTCAAGCCTACATTGCATATGTGGTAGACAAAAAAAAGGAAGTACCAAAAGCAAGTTAGATTCCTATTGTGGCTGAGTTTGAGGATGTTTTCCCAAATGAACTACTTGGTTTACAACAAGAATATGAGTTAGAATTTGTAATTGAGTGGATGCCAAGCACAACACTAGTTCTTATAGCATCATATAGCATGGCTCTTATAGAGCTAAAAGAGTTAAAGATACAGTTGCAAAAGCTTCTTGATAAAGGTTTCATTAGATCGAGTGTTTCAACATAGGGAGCATTGATTCTATTTGTCAAGAAAAAGGACGGCTTTTAGGGCTTTGTGTGGTTTATAGGTAGTTGAACAAAGTCACTATCAAGAATAAGTATCCCTTATTATAGATCGATGATCTTTTTTATCAGCTTTAAGGGGTAGGTGTCTTCTCTAAGATTGATCTTAGATTCAGGTATCAACAATTGAGAGTGAAAGAGGCAAACTATGAGTTCCTAGTGATGCCTTTCATGTTAACTAATGTATCGATAACATTCATATATATCTTGAACTGGATTTTTAGGGCATCTCTAGATCAGTTTGTAGTAGTCTTCATCAATGACATCTTTATGTATTCTAAAGATTGAGAAGAGCATAAAAAGCATTTACAAATAATTTTATAGATCTTGAGGGATGAGAAGCTCTATGCTAAGCTCAATAAGTGTGAGTTTTGGCTAAAGGAAGTGTCATTTTTGGGGTATATAGCATTGTTAGAAGGCATAAGGGTTGATCTTAGCAAGATTCAAGTGATGATGGATTAGACACCACCTAGGAACACAACTGAGATTAATAGTTTCTTAGGTTTAGCTAGATATTATTAAAGGTTTGTCAAGGGGTTTTCCTTTATAGCATCCCCTATGACACATATTTTGAGTAAAAATGTGAAGTTTGAGTGGGATAGTAGATGTTAGGAGAGTTTTGATAAGCTCAAGAGTATGTTGATCGAGGCTCTAATTTTGGTTTAGCCAGTATCAAGAAAAGATTTAACCATATATAGTAAGGACTCAATGAATAGGTTAGGATGTGTACTCATGCAGGATGGCAAAGTTGTTGCTTATGCTTCACAGTAATTAAAACCTCATGAGAAAAGCTACCTGACCCATGACTTAGAGCTCAGAACCATTGTGTTTGCTTTAAAGATATGGACACATTATCTTTTATGGGGAAAAGTGCTATATCTTCACCAATCACAAGAGTTTAAAGTATCTACTAACATAGAAAAAGTTAAACTTGAGGCAAAGAAGATAGATGGAGTTGATCAAGGATTATGATTACCTTATTAACTACTATCCTAAGAAAGCTAATATAGATATGGATGCCTTGAGTAGGAAGTTTATGCTAGCTTTAAAGGTGATGCATGTTAGTTTAAAGCTACAGGATAACGGTGGTTTGGTAGTTGAGATATAAGTCAAGCTAAGTTTGATGCAAGTAGTGAAGGATTTGTAGAAGGATGATAATAGGCTTTAGAGTATCATGAGAATGATCTAAAAGGGGAAGTCTACCAAGTTTGTGACCATGGAGGATGGTTATTTGTATTATCATTAATGCCTTTATGTGCCAGACAGGGAAATGTAAGATAGCAGATTCTACAAAAAAGTGCATAATAAACCATATTCTATGTATCCTAAAAGTACTAAAATGTATTAGGATTTGAAGACGGTCTATTGGTGGCCTAGCATGAAGAGAGATATAGTTGATTATGTGACTAGATGCCTCACTTGTCAATAAGTGAAGGCCGAGCATCAAGTTAGTTCTAGTTGCTATATCCAATAGCAATCCTAGAATAGAAGTGGGATCGAGTCACTATGGATTTTGTGATTAGACTACCAATGACCAGGAATAAGTATAACTCTATTTAGGTGGTGGTCTATAAATTAACCAAGTCAACTCACTTTATTCTAATAAAAAAGGATTATTCCTTGGAGAAGTTAGTTGCATTGTATATTGATGAGGTAGTTAGGCTTCCTGGAGTGCCATCTTCTATCATTTTATATAGAGATTCCTATTTTGCATTAAATTTTAGAGGAAACTCCATAATACTTTGGGAACTAGGATTAGTTTTAGGACAGCTTTTCATCCTAAGATTGATGGTCAGTCAGAAAGGATTATTTAGGTGCTTGAGGATATATTTTGAACATGTGCCATAGAGTTTAAAGGTAGTTGGGATAAGTATATCTTTTTGGTGGAGTTCACTTACAATAATAGTTACCAAGCAAGCCTTGCTATGGCCCCTTATAAGGCATTGTATGAAAGATGATGCATGACTCATTTATGTTAGAGTGAGTTGAGTGAGCACAAGTTTATAGGACTAGATTTGGTTAAGGATGCTAAACAGAAAGTGAAAATCATCGGAGAAAAGCATAAGGCTACTTCAAATAGACAAAAATCCTATGTGAATTTAAAGAGAATAGACATCAAGTATGAAGTCAGTGTCAAGGT
This sequence comes from Hura crepitans, assembly GCA_948208565.1. Classification (NCBI taxonomy): domain Eukaryota; kingdom Viridiplantae; phylum Streptophyta; class Magnoliopsida; order Malpighiales; family Euphorbiaceae; genus Hura; species Hura crepitans. The sequence goes on from CANXYI010877579.1 coordinate 4,978, forward strand.
CTTTCTCAAGTTATCTTCATGGAAAAAGGTGTTGAGGTTTGCAAAAAAAGGGAAGTTGAGTCTGAGGTTCATTGGATCACATAAAATCACAGAACATATGGGTCCATTGGCCTATAGACTTGCTTTACCTCTAGAGTTGCAATAGATTCATGATATGATTCATGTCTTAATATTGAAAAGGTACAAATCAAAACTTTCACATATATTGACAATTGAAGAAGTAGAGATATAACTAGACTTGTCATATAAGGAAGAACCTATAAGTATCTTAGCTAGAGAAGTTAAGGAGTTGCAAAATAATACAGTGCCATTATTAAAGGTTTTATAGCAACATCACGGCATGGAAGAAGTGACATGGGAGAGCAAAGCTCAGATGAGAAACCAATATCTGCATCTCTTTGAACTAGGTATGTAAAAAATGACATCTCTTTTAAGAGGTGAAGAAATGTAATGACCCGAAAATCCTAACTCCCATAAATAGTATTTTTTAAGGTCAACAGTGCTTCCCAAAATTTGAGTTGCACTGATTGTACCAATGGGGAGTATTAATAATGAGAGAGTTATGGGCAATGTTTGAAGATAATCCAAATTCATTTGGATGGTTAAAAATGCTAAAGAAGATTTTATGGTAATGTCCTATGAAAGTGCCACTAGCAAAGTTGAATCATAAAATAATTCAAAAGTTGCTAAAAATAATCCAAAAATATTACAGCCTCATACCTAAATATTTTGAATAGACCATTAGTTTTAAAATCAGAAATTTTAGATATCGAGAAGTATTTTTATTGAGTTTTTGGCTAAGGAAAAATACTAATTTTTTTCAATTTTCTTTGTCTTTTGAGCCTAATTTTTTGGTGTCTATGGGATTTGTATTTATCTAATTTTTGAAACCCATTTTGAAGAATTTTGATCATTCTAGAGGGGAGAAAAAAATTATGGAAACACAATAAAAATAATTTTTGGAAAAACTATAAATACCCCAAAAATCCCATTTACCTATATTTCTCTCTTTTTCCTTTTCTTTCTCTCCTCTATTTCCCTCAAATTTTTGCCACTCTCTCCATCTCTTTTTTTCTCTTTTTTCTTCTTTATCCTTTATACCCACTATAAAAAATGATTTTTGGGAGGTAAAGCATCTTGAGATGAAGCTATGGAACCAGGATCGCCTCGTTTGGTAAAGAATCTTAAGAGGAATCGAGATTTCCTTCATAAGGTGAATAGTAAACAAATCATGACTGGGTAATTTGCTTTCAATTCTAAAACTTTTTTTAGACCCTATGGGTGCCTAAGAGTGCATGTTATGCGCATTTTATTTTTTAGAGGTATATAAGATTTTTTAAGATTTTTCTAAAATCAAACTAATTTAAATTCATAAGCGAGAATTTGAACCGAGCTTCTCAAGGCAAGTAGAAGGGCTAGGATAGCTATGAGCATACCTAATGACTATTTTTATTTTGTGTAATCACTTTAAAATGAATGAAATTACTTTAAGTCTCATTGTGTGCATTTATTGCATTATGTGTATTAATAGCTAAATAGAGTTAAATTCATGTAGTAATTAAATAATGATAAATGGTGACATTTTATGATACAAATGTGTATTATGTATGATAAATGAATGACATGAGGAGGCCAAATGCCTTATGTAAGCTAGGTGCACAAGTATTGTGCTAGTTATGCCTAAAATGGATGTTTTTGTAATGTATGGTGAAAAATGGTGTAAAAGCCATTGTGTGTGCTTACATGGGATGAAGTGAACATGTGTGAGCTTATTGTAATGGTTGAATGCTTCAAATATGTATATGACATGTTTTAAATGCTTTTGTGGCTTATAATAAATATGTGAGCATGTATGGAGAACATGGCATAAATGCAATTTTGAATGGTTTAATATGTTTAAATGCATGAGTTTGTGCATGTGGGAGTGATCAAATGCCACTATGACATAAATGTGGACTTTTTGCTATGTAATGAGGCATTATGTGTCTTATATCAATAAATGCCAATATTATGTGTAAATGGCATGTTAATGTGAGATGTGGCTTTTTATGTAATAATTGATGCTTTAGGCATTATAAGGTATAAATGCATTATTATAATCTAAAGTAAATGTGCTTGAATTAGGAAGTGCATGTATGATATATGTTATGGCCATATAAGGCCTAGTGATGCTTTAAATGGCATATTGATGTATTAATGAGAATATAAATGCATGGATGTGTCTTATGATATTATTATGTCTTAATAATGCTATTGATGAGTTTTGCACATACATTGAAGGCCTTATGCTTGAGTTGGCCATACAGTGCATGAGTTTAGGCATAAGAATGCATGTGATGCTACATGTTGATGTTTTGAGCTATTACACCTAAGCAATGTGACCTTTGGGTGGTAATAAAGTTTATATGAGCTTAAGTTAGCTACATGATGTGATTATATTATTTATACTATAGGCATATGGTTTTAGGCCTTGCTAATGTGAAAAATGGCTAATGAGATGAATTATGTGATGATATGGTGTAAATTATATAAATTGCTTAAATGAGATAATATGATGAGTTTAATGATGCCTATATAGTTAGACAACCTAGTTTTGGTAGGTTAACTGGTCAACTAGGATTTTTAGCAACTGTTAGCTCACCTTCGAGTGTGAGACTTATAGGCTCATTGATCTATGTATCGACAGGTCTGAGTGCCTACGGGCTGATGTTTCTATGTATTTTTGAATGTGAGTGCTAATGGGCCAATGTCTACGTATCTTCAAATGCAAGTGCCTACGGGCCAATGTCTATGTATCTTTAGATATAAGTGCCTTCAGGCCAATGATATTCACTATATAGCCTTAGATAGTTGTCATTTTAATATGGGTATTCGTTGAACAATGTAAAGACTTTAAAATGATGTTGTGGTATAAAGATATTTAAGAAACCAAAATTTGATTAATGCATGACTATGTGGTAATGGTATGTAATGTATGTTGTTAAGCTTTCTATATGTGCTTATACGCATATGTACTTATTATGAGAAGATAAATGTGTATGTTAAGCTTATGGGTTATTTTAACTATGTTGATGATAGTTAAACTATGTATATAGACATTACACAGCCGATGCATATTTCTTGACATGCTTGTATATCAAAAATGCTTATTTGGTTATGAATTATATTCTAAGCTTGTTATTGATAACATGTCATATTATTGAGATAAAATGAACAATTGCATGATATAATTGGCATATTCATGATGAAGTGATTACACATTTAAGAGAAACCTTAGCGCATTGCTTTGTTTGCAATGCATAGCTAATTGAGCAGCAGATTAGAGCTAAAGCTTCAGCCCCACAGGAGAACACGAAGACTACTCAGTTTTAGGTATTTTTGTTTCTTCTTGTAAAATAGTCATGATGTAAATGTAATAAAAGTGTTCTTGTAATTCTAAAAGAATTAGGCTTAATCTATAAACATGGGTTAGTTTTGTAACTTAAACTGTATTTATTTCAAAAGTTTTATATTCTTTGCATGACTTGTATGATATCTCTTAATGTTGCATGTGAGAATGTTACTTGTGAAAAGCCTAAGGCTTTATGTTGTTTTTATGATGATTGGATAGTTAGGAGGACACAATTGGAGTTGTGTTGTGTTATATGTTATTTTAAAAGTGTTTTAATAGGTTTACTATTTTGGAAAGTGTCCTAGTACAATTATTATGCTGTCAAAGTTTCAATACGTTGACCCTATTAGTAGCCTCGTATAATGTGCCTAATGGTTTTTGTTATTTTTACAACTCCCTGAGTTAAGAAATGTTTTAATTAATAAAAGTTATAATTTAATATGATTTTATGGGTAGCAAAATCGGATATCAGTATACGTGCATGCTCTCTATTCAGGTTCGGTATACGAGATGGTAGAGGGCATCACAACATGAGTTGAGAATGATGAGAAAAAGTTTATAGAAGTGTTTTTGATTCTACAAGTTTCTATTCACATTTGGAAAAGTGTCCTAGTATAGCCATTATACTACTAGATTTTTGACACAAGTATTTTCCAAATATGGAAAGTAACTTGTTTTGAAAAATTTTTGTAAACTTGTATTTTTTTAAAATAAATGTTTTGTTAAGAATGATTAGAAATGGGATAACATGTTATGAGTTCTAGATAACATGAATATATATGCACTCCTTAGTCAGGTTTAGTGTCCGGACCAAGTAAGGGTGTCACAATTATAAGGATTAGGTTACAAGTACATCAAGAGATAATAGAATAATTTTATTAAAAAGGAAAATTAAATGCATATCATGTACATTTAAAAATAAAGCTTGCACATAGCATTTAAGGTTTAGTTACTTGTATAATGCTTTTCTCTAAAGGGTAACTTGCACAATAATGATCATGATAAAGCATTTTTTGATATTAATTACATCAAAACTAACCTGCTTAAGCTTGGCAAGTATATTAATTGCCCCTAAATAATATTACAATTATCAATTAGCCTTTGCAGGATTTCTTGATTGAATATTTTCCCTCATTTTCCTTATTTCTTGCATGAAGTGCATATTTCTAGGTTTTCACTTCTTTGAGGTGTCTTAACTCTTGCCTAAGCTACCCTTGTTTGGGTTTTAAATTTAGCAAACTCTTTTTTTAGTAGAATACTTCTTCAGTTTATCCATGTTCACGAGTTCTAAAAATTCGTTGCCTTTTAAATCAAAAATTTTGATGCCCCCATGCCTTAGTACTTTCTTCACCAATTATAGGCCTTCCCAATTGGGCTTGAACTTCCCTTTAGATCCTGTTAGTAAAGGCTTGGTTTTCTTTAGGACAAGGTCACCTTCTAGAATGGAACATAGTTTGACTTTCTTATTATAGGCCCTTACAAGCCTATAATACAGTTGCATGTAATACAAAGCCTTCATTCCATTCTCATTTATTAATACCAATTGATTATACTTGGTATGTGCCATTTAGTTTTTGGTACCTTTGATTCTAAGACTACCTTTAATGAAAGGACCTTTATTTTATTTGTAGTACTGTAATGCTTGAGTTTTTTTTGAGCTCATGTATAGTGCCCTAAGGTGAGGAGCACTTTAAATTGGAAAGAGTTGAAAAAGCAATCATAAAATTCTATTATGAGAAATATATGAATTTTGAAAAGAAATGGTGAAGTATATAAAGAACTAAAATGAGTATACTATGTTAAATTATGTTTTACAAGCTAATTTGATAACTAGGTGTTTATATATAATTTTCATAGATTTCCTAATTAAATATTTTAGGCATTTTGAAAAGGATTTATAATTATTCTAAGAAAGGGATTTAAAAAAGAATATCATAAGAGGATACAATTATAACAATTTTATTAGCTTTAATAGTAAGAATTGGCTAAAAAGTTTTTAGGACCTTGTTATTATAAATTTTACTAATGAAAATAGTAAGAATTGGCTAAAAATAAGGGGCTATTTTTGAGTTTAAAAGTAGCAAAACAATGTAATTTTTGCTACTATAAATTTTAGGCAAGACAAAAGTGCTTTTATATAAGGTAAAGTGAAAAAAAGAAGGGGTTGTTTCAAAGGAATTGAGGTAAGTAAACAAGATTATTATGTTATATGTGTATGCATGTGTGTGTGTGTGTATGTGTGTGTGCACATGCGTGTGTGTGTGTGTGCGTGTGTGTTATGTGTCAAGTATAGCTTTAATAACACTTGTGTATGCAATGAACTTAATTCATGAAATGAGAAATGGAAATAAAAAAAGTAAATGCATAGGATGTAATAGTTGAAATCTAAAACATAATATATGTGTTGGCAAGTGAATATGTGTGCAACTAATATGAATGTTATGCCTAAATGATGATAAATTAAATTGTTTATGGGAGATATTAGGTAGTCTTATGAGTATGAACTTGCACATTGTACATAAGTATTGAGCTCGAATGAATTATGAACTATAATGGCCAAATGATGTTTGCATGGTATATAAGTTTCAATTACTACTTATGCTTTGTAAGGTTGACATTAAACATGTCAAGAGTAATTGTAGTTCTATGGCTTCTAATTGTGGAATTAGACATAATGTTAAGTGAAGCTTAAGGTTGTAAAATTATTCATATGCTTAGGATAAAGCCTAATGTTTGTAAAAAGTGAAATTTAGTTTACAATATGTGGCGAACTTACACATGTTTTTATTTTGGGCCAAATGGTATCATTAATGGAAGTTTGAACATAATATGTTAGTAAGGTATGATATTAGATGTCTGCATTTATGTGTTGAATAAATGTATATGTTACTAATTAGAATTTTGAGATCAAAGAGAATAATGCATAAATTGATAATGCTTAAACTTTGATGGCTGAAATGCCTAATAACATTCAAATGGTCAGCATGAGCTTGAAATGATGAATTATGAATGGTATGTTTACATTATGCTTAGAATGTGAATATTGTAAGTGAAAGAATTAATATGTGTAGCAAAGTAGCATAAAGAAACATGTTTAACCATGTTATCAATGAAATGTTCATATTAAAGTAAATTGTTATATTTACAAATAATGTATGATGAATATACGTATGATAGGTCTAAGCTAATATTGAACTATAGCATATTGCTATAGCCAGAGGGCCTAACAATGCAAATATGTGAATACATATGAGTATAGAAAAATGTAACGATTATGTACATGTGTGCATTGATGTCATTAGGACATTTTATGTATAAAAGCTTATGTGATTTTAACACAAAATTTTTACATGCTTATAAGCTGAGGTAAATATTAGGATTTACAAATTCAGATGATGTTGATAAATGAATAGCAAAATGATAATGTGTTAATAATATGTTTGATTGTTTGGTTATAATGTGTTCGTGTATCCTAAATTGAGATATAACACTTATTTGATCATCTTTGATGGATGTCATACATACACATGTGAATAATGGTGTGATTTATGCTATGCATGATATTATGAAGTATATTACATCAATGATATAATTA
>CANXYI010877658.1:0-10113 GCA_948208565.1 Hura crepitans
TATACAACATTTATTTTTTAATTTTTGTTTAATAATTAATGTAATTAGAGATTAATAATAATTTTTTATTCTTTTTATTAATTAAAAATTGAGTAATTTTCTTTAAATTTTTCATATAATTATTTTTAATTATTTAATAAAAGAAATATTTAATTTAATAAGGAGATAATCAATAAATAAAAGTAAAACATTAATTGAGTGATTCTCTTTAGATTAATTTATTAAAATTTTGACTGTGCAATTCAAAATATAAATAATATATTATTTTTATATTTTAATGAGTTCAATTTTTTTTAAATGAGATTAAAAAAATTTAAAATTTTGTGTATTTTTTATATATTTTTTATTTGAATAAATTAATTTGTTATCTAGCAATATCAATTTTAGAGACAATAGCAAAATTAATTTAAGAAGTGATTACAAAAAAAATTTTAAACTTTTGAGCACTAGTCTTTTTTTTCTTTTTATGAAAAGTCAATGAGTGAAAGTTTATGGGTTGAGTGAAAGACAAATGTTAGGTTAAATATAGAAGCTTTTAATTAAAAAGTCTTTAAAAATTCATAAAAGTCATTATACTTAAAAAGTAAAGTCATAATTAAATACATGTAAACTTTTTAAAAACTTAAAAAGCTATAATTAAATACCTTTAAACTTTTACAAACTTTTAAAAAAATTTAAAATTTTTAATTGAATATCTCTAAACTTTTAAAATATTTTAAAAGTTTTAATTGAATACATCTAAACTTTTTTTAAAAGTAAAAATTTTAAAAAGTAATAATTAAATATATCCCTATTAATATATTCTGAGAACAAATTCTAATCTCTAATCTTCTATAAATCATAGTTTCTAGATTTTAAAGCATAGTTTCTATAAATATTGCATGATTATATACTTACTATGATTAAAATCAATTTTTAATAACCCATCATTATTATGCTTTAATTTCATGTTCATATATGTTATATATCAAAATTCATGCTTTTTTTTTGAGATTATATAATAATAATATAAAGTTTTCATTACCAAAATGCATTAAAATTGGTTATAAACATATTTTTATATATCAAATAATAGCATTATGAATATATTTTATATATCAGATAATAGCATTACATGATTAATATCTTCGTAATAACATAAAAATAAGGGTTGTTTATATGCATGAATTGAATATTCATTACAAAATTTATATGATTTTTCTTATATTTTGTTGCACTATTCATTTATTTTATCACGTGATATTTTAGTTTTATTCTATATTTGCATCATATAAGCGAGCATTAGGCATTAATATTGAATATTGAAAATGCAAATAGATTATTGGATACATGGGTTATAAGTGTCATCAACAAGCCCAGTTCTCTGAAAATTAATGGATTAATCCCTATTATAAGGTTAAAATATTTATGCAAATTCATTGATTCTTAGTTTGTAACAAGTGGCAACTCCCAATTGTGGTTGTTGAATATCTCACATTAATTATTTATAAGATGGTTATGCTTCTTATAATGATATGTGCAATCCTCTCTATTTGAATTAATTTTTGGAGTGAGTTAGGCACAAGTCCATTTTATTAACATGGTATTAAAATCATTGGTTGTGATGTTGGGGCTATACATAGGTGTCTGTATATATTCATGCTTCAGGCTAAGATGGTTGTGCTTTTTATAATGGCATGTGCAATTCTCTCTCTTTAAACTAGCTTTTAGAGTAAGTTATACACAAATTTATTTTCTTAACAGTGATTGTGAATATTCTGCTCATATCTCCTCCATAATTGGAATATGAGTCCAATAGAGTGGTTTTTGACTCAGCATTATGTTATTTTTAATTTGCCAATTCATTGATTATTCTCTATTTTAGGATTAAAATATTTATATCAAATTCATTGATTCCTGGTTTACATCAAATGGTGACCACTGATTTCCATCACAAATATTCTATTTATACCTCTTTCATATTTTGGAAAAGTGAGTGTGATAAAGTGGTTCGGTCTCAGCATTATGTTACTTTAAGGTGAAATTGATGGAGAGATCGAATTAAAATTGTATAAAAGCTTGTGGTTCTATTTGTTCAATTTTATATGCTAAGAGTCTAGATAAAATCTTACAATTAGTTGGAAAATATTTGTAATTATATATAAAAAAATATTATTCTCAGACTCATGAAATTTTGTTCCAACTATTGTGCATAGTGCTGCCTACTTTTGTCAACGATGCCACTAGAAATTGTTGGAGAGAAAATGGACACCCAAGATTTTTATGATGCTATCAATATCCTTCTTTCTTTACAGGTTCCAATAACTTAAATACTTTTTATTTCATTATCTTCTGTAGCATTTAATTTGTTTCGCACACAAATCATTTGATTTTCATATATATATATATATATATATATATATGTTGTAGAGTAAAAATGGAGGTGTATCAGCATGGGAGCCAGCTGGGCCTCAGAAATGGTTGGAAGTGAGTTTCACTTAATCTTTTGATGGAATATCAATCTAAGTTGAAATTCTTTTTATTTGATAACAATCTAATGATAAATCTAATTTCTCTTAGAGCATTCACAATGAGAGAAAAAAATAGGGTCTCAGTCTCATTTTTTATAGGGAGTGAGACATCTCATTTTTTTTCTCGATTGAAGAGTTGCATCAAAATAGAACTGGTTTTTCTAAAGTTGGACCGTCTCTATTTTTTTTTTTCAATAAAGGATTGCTACGTGATGAATCATATAAAAAAAAAAAAAGTCATATGGGACCACAAATGAAATTCAACCGTTGAAGAAAAAAATCCCATTTTTTTAAATTTCCACTTTTTATAATGTAGCGCTAACATTAAAGTGGGAGCTCTTTAATTGGGACTTATTCCTCTCCATATATGCTCTTTATTAAGTCCATTTATATCTTTTTATGCAGCTGCTAAATCCAACAGAATTATTCGCCGACGTTGTGATCGAACAAGAATATGTGGAGTGTACAGCATCTGTAATCCATGCATTAGTATTATTCAAGAAGTTATATCCAAGTCACAGAAGGACAAAGATTGAAAATTCCATCTCTAATGCTGTAAAATACCTAGAAAGTATACAAACCTCAGGGGGTGGGTGGTATGTATTGTTGATGGATAATATAAAACAGAAATTTTTTACATGTAAAACAAAATTGAAAATTGACTACGAAATGATAATCATATATATAAGGTATGGAAATTGGCGAGTTTGCTTCACTTATGGGACATGGTTTGCATTGGGTGGACTAGCTGTTGCTGGAAAGACTTACAGAAATTGCGAAGCTAATCGTAAAGGTGTCGATTTTCTGTCGGCAATGCAGAAACAAGATGGAGGTTGGGGTGAAAGCCATCTTTCATGTCCTCAGAAGGTACCGCAAATTCTTTTTTTTTTTTTTCTTAATCTAATTTGTAAATCATTTGTTCATGTAGTTACGAACTAAGACTTAATTATATTTACAGAAGTATGTACCGCTTGAAGGAAATGGATCTAATTTGGTACAAACTGCTTGGGCCTTGATGGGTCTAATTTCTACTGACCAGGTCTTTATCTATATATACTTATAAGTATATACATTAATTCTTGGTTTATACATAAATATATCAATTAGATAATTAGATTTTAATAATGCATTAAAATACATTTCATTATAAAAATACACCAAACCCTCTCTTTCTTCACTTCCTTTACATTCTTTTCACATCTCTTCTACTTTAAAAATCTTTCTTTTTATTTTTTTCAATTATTTTTTCCTTTATTTTGTTCTTTTACTATATATTTTTTAAAACCATCCATTAACAAATTATTGTATATTCTTATTTAGATTTTTAAAGCATAATTAACCAAACATCTTTCATTAGATTACAATTGAAAAAAAAATCAAAATTTACATTATAAACTTTATCATATTCAAGGAAATTCGTTTGCAATATAGCGTTAATTGGTTGGAAAATAGGTATGATTCGATTAATTAAATTATATTTTGATTATTTTTTAATTTTTATGTGAGTTGAATTGGATTTAATATTTTATTACAGTAAAAAAATTATATTAAGTATTAATGCACATAAAGTGTTTGTTTAAATGTCAAGACTAGAGTATAGTAATATGAAAATTAGTATAACACGATATAACAAGTTTTTATACTATGTTATATCTTAGTATAACAGAGTATAATGGTCTATTATACTGTGTTATATCAATCTGCAGAATATTTTGAAAATTGGTATAACATAATATAAAGGTTGTTATACTCTGTTATATCTTTTTGCAAAAGACTAAAAAATGGTATAACATACTATTATATCATTATCCAGTAAATATTAAAAAATGATATAATATGATATAACAGTTTGTTATACCATATGAAAGATAAAAAATTAGTATATTTTTGAAATTAAAAATTTTAAAAAGTGTAAATTTGAAATATAAAATTTTTTTAATAGATTTTTGAAAAATGAGATTAAAATTAGTGTATATGGTGTAATTTTCTCTTAATTCTTCTTCCTATGTTTTGGTAATATAAATAAATATAATATCGATGGATAATAGATGGACAGAGACCCTATGTCTCTTCACCGAGCTGCAAAACTATTAATCAATTCCTAGTTGGAAGATTGTTAAATATCCCATATCGGTTAATTGAGAGATGGTTGTGCTCCTTATAATGGCATGTGCAATTCTCTCCCTTTGAGATAGTTTTTGGGGTGAGTTAAGCACAAGTTTATTTTTTTAACATGGTATCAGAGCCACCGATTGCGATGTTGGGGCCATCCGCAGGTGTCTACAAATGGTTGTGCTCTTCTTTCCCTTTGAGCTAGCTTTTAGGGTAAGTTAGGTACAAGTTCATTTTCTTAATAAAGATAGTGATTTTCTTCACCAGGTAATTTCACATTTTCTTATTTCTTGAAACTTGAAAAATAACAAAAAGAAAAAAGTGTTAATGAAGTGAGATTGAATGTGACAGCAAATAACGGGCGCATTCACGAAGAATTGCACATTACACTATGCAACATACAGAAATATTTATCCGTTATGGGCTCTAGCTGAATACCGAAAACGAGTTCCATTGCCATCCAAAACTGTTTGATTTCCTCTCTTATAGAAGTACACTTGTTAATCTTACTCTTGTGATTCTGCTGATAGGTTCCTTTTCCTTTGTAATTGTTCTATGCAAGGAAAAATAATTGCAAATATATTCAATCCTTTGTCATTGCAAATATATACATAAATGCTTGCTTAAAGATGTATCTATACCCATAACTATTTATACTATATATGAAAGTACCCAGTACAACTTTTCTTGCAATAAATTGTCTTCGTATTTTAACTGAATTCTCAAAAAAAATTAAAACTCTACTAATATGTGTTTTTAAAAATATATAAACATAAAGGGTCCATTTTTTTATCTTTTTCTTTTGATATAAATGGTACAGATTTATGATAAAAATGCCACTGCTGTCTAAGAAAATATGACAAAAAAGGACTGGTTTGCTAACAGCATGGAAATTTTTTTTCAAAAAAAATATCTATAAGGATAAATAATGCTCTGTTTTAACAAGTTGAAGAGTACATAAATAATGCTCTATTTTAACAAGTTGGAGAGTACTTTTATATTTTTACCTATAATAATATATTTTATAAAATAATTTATCACATATATTATATATTCATGTTTAGTTAGTACTATATAAAAAAAGTAGAGTTGGAAGAAAACTTTTTTTGCATGAAAACTTTTTTTGCATAGTAATAAACTTAAATTTTAATTGACATTATCGTAAAAATAATTTCTTTGTATTTTAAATCTTCACTTTAATTTGGTTGAAAGAAAAACCGGAAAAAAAGATTTATCTCAAATTAATTAAGCTGCTAAAATGGTAGTTTTGGAACTAAAAAAAAGGTTATATATTGGCATGATGGATTTATGCCTAGTTACAAAACCGAGCCACATACAATGCCAAATTACGTTTTTTAATTAAGATTTTGTCAGAGGACTTTTATATTATTTTATTTTCTTTTTTATGAACTTACTAAATGGCTCTATTTGAGCTGAGCTCAAACACCTTTTACCAATGAATATTATACCTATTTACAATTTTAACCATTTTCACTCGTTATAAATATGGATTCGAAAAGCCAAACATCTTTTCAGTCCTTGTAATATGGCTTAATAAGCTAAGCACGTCTACAAAGAAGTATAAAAAAAAAAAATTGATAACACTATATTGAAGCAACAACTAATGAATTTGAAGCATATTGTGTTTTAATCACCGCATCAATCATAATTATGGAGTGTGTTCATTGGTTTTCATTCTCTAAAGCAGCCCAAGCCAGAACAAAATCATCAAACCTCATAAATCCAAAGTCCAATCAACACGTGCAAAAAAAACCTACGTAAAATCTAGGATTTAAAATTTCCAATCAACATGAAAACAATAACACTTTTAGCAAAAACGAAATCATTTTTAAGTTTCAAACCCCCCCTCGCCAATTTCAGTTTTTTGACTGCATAATGAAGATCAGGAAGGCCTGTAATAAAATTTTCAGTTTGAAGTTAGAAAATGGTAATACGACTCAAAACCAGCGAGATATTGGAACAAGTAAGGCTGATTTCTATTCAAAGTTACTGAGGTCTAATGAATGGGGTTTATTACATCCATGATCACTAAACTTTATCACTATTAATGAATCAGTCACAAAAGAATTTTTCAAATAAGTCAATTTTTAACTTTTTTTTTCACATAAAATCACATTGTCAGAAAATAAAAACTCAATGTTAAATTTCTGAAATGATACTTCACATAAATATGAAATATATCCAAACAATAAGTTGAAGTGAACATTTATATTCATTAGTTGAAAATTTTGCTACGTATTGCTCATATGATACTCTACAAGAGCACTCCATAGTAACTAATTGATAAACCTCTAATTTGTAGCCATCTACTGTCAAGTGTTTGTTCCACTTACTGGGCTAAGTTGTTAACTCACTCTTGTTCATATCATTCTTGAGTACACTAGTATATAAATATTTATATGCTTTGTATGTAACATCCAGGAGTACATGTTAAGTAAGGTTTTAATTTTATAAGTGAAAGATATATAGCTATATGTGGTAATTCAAATAATAATTTAGACAAGAGATATTATTTTTTAAGGAAAATAAAAAGGTAAGAATTAAAAGAATGAGGAGTAAATTATAAATTTAATACTTTCAGTGAAGGAAATGTTTTTCATTCCTTAGGCCAATTGTCGGGTGCAAGGGAACTAAAGGAAATAAGAACAAAAGGAAAAGGAGAACAGAGAAAAAGAAGGGGGTGGAAGCAAGAACATAAAAAGGAGAAAGAAAAAAGGGAAATAAAGACAAAAAGAGGGCAACAATTAGAGATGAAGAACTGAATTCGTTCTTCCTAGCATTGATTATCAGTTTAATTAAAGAAATTGAGGAGGTTTGAGCCGAAAACTGACCAATAAAGGCAGAAGATGTTGCTAGTTTGAGTTAGGTCGGATTTTCTTCAAAATATGTAAGAGTTTGAGCTGAATTTCTTTTTTTAGTTTTTTTTTTGAGTTTCAAAGATTATTAAGAGTAATTGGAACCGAATTGTAGTTCAAGTAAGTATGAAATGAGGAGGAATTATGGGACCTTGAAGAATTTTAGCTACTGCAGAAATTCAGACAATAGAGTATTGAAAATTGACAAAAGATTTTGTCTCGGGTCTTCAGTGCAGGTATGAAGCTTGATTCTATGCGCTGGAATTTGTTGAGAACTAATTGAATTTGCCTTTGCATGAGTGAATGAACTAAACCAGTGAGAATTGTAGTTGGGTTTAGTGACAACAAGCTGTGTTGAAGGGAAATTGTGTCTATTTGTAAATGTTTGAATATGTATGATGACTTTGATTATATAAGAGAGGATAACAGAGTTGTTTTTGGGGGTACTATGGTCTGAAACTATGTTTTGCCAAATTGATTTCGATTGTGGTAATTCTACAACAGCAAAAGTAGTCGACTGACGAGGGATTCGAGCGTAAAAATGCTTTCATGAGCTTAATCAGCAGGGGTAGAGTAGGAATGATAAGTGAAATTCTAGGAGTTGTTGAATTTGTGTGGTTGAAGGATATAGAGGGTATTATTAGTTGATGTTGGTACTGTAGAAAATTCTACAGAGATGGTAGCAGGTGTGGCTACTGTTTTCAGTAGATTGTGGACGAAATGGGTGAATTTTAATTAGGCTGAAGTTTAGGCATGAAGCTAGGAGCATGTTAAGTGTGGAAATTGGTTGGTATAAGGAAAAAAAGCTATAGGATTATTGATGGAATTTTAGCCGTAGCAAAGAAGTTATTTAAGCCAATATGAGGTCATTAAATGGGAGATTAGTGCAGAGAGCTTAGGGGACAACAAATGCAATAGAGGATTAAGGTGTAAAAAAGAGAGCTTGAGGGACAACAAATGCAATATAGGATTAAGGTGTAAAAACATGGTTAAGACAATCTAAGGATATCTATGTATTATAAGCTAAAAGTGTATGTACTCATATGTAATAATAAGGAAATTCTATTTTGTATGTAGAGCAAGTAGGTGTAGAGCCTTCCAAAGCAAAGGGGAAAGAAAAAGTGTAGAGGAGGAGAGTAGAAGAAATAAGTTGAGATTAATGTAAGTATTCCAACATTTTCTATCTTAAGAAATGTAAAGTGAAAATAAACAGCATACAATAGGATTTATATGATTAAAAGAAATGCTTAATTAGGAGCCAAACTATACTTACAGCTATAATTAAAATGTAATTGCAACTTGTGTTCTCAAGTTACATTTTTAGCTATAAGATGCATGTTAAATATTTATGCTATAATGAGTAGAAAAGAAAAAAAAATGAATAAAGGCTAAATTAAAAACTTGCATAAGAAATCAATAAGATTAGGAATTTAATTTAATAATGTATATTTAGAAGTAAAATGCAATAAGTAATTGAGTAACATTTTTGGACTATAGATTTAACAAGCATGATGACAGATGATATTTGATTAGGCATCAAATGCAAAATAGATAAGAATGCCATGGAACGCTAAGTGGAAATGTGGGTCTAGTTATGAATTTATGTGTAAGCATTGAGACATAGGAAAAAGATGGATTTAGGTAAGTTGTGACACCTCTCCTTTCAACATCTGAAACTGAAGGGAAGGAGTGCCACATTATATGTCTAAGGCATTAAAACTAAAATGATCACACTTCACTTGAAACTCATACACATGCATGTCTCATACTTATCACATTCGTATCACTTGTGCAACATTCACATGAAACATACTGTGAACAAATTTTAAGCTAAAGGAAATAGTTTATCATAAAACATAAAACAAGGCCTAACAAAATTGGTAAAAAATCCTTTAATTATATCCCTTTGAAAGATCCATAAAAAGAAATAAACCAATAAAAGAATGAACAAATGTTTAACAAAACATAACTATGAATATGAGAATGCAGCTGCTAATCCCCACTTGAAATGAAGCTTAACCTATGCATGAAAACACCAATGCACTAAGCAAAACTTGCTTAATGGTACATAAACTACTTATATTTACCACTAACCAACACATAAAGCACATATAAAAACATATATTCACAATATTTTAACATATATCTCATCATAAATAATCACAGGCACTTGCATAGACAATGCATGAACTTAACTCGCTTACTTTGGAAGCGGTCATAGTTATGCATGGTCATGGCATAATGAACTTATAACAATTCATATTAGCATAAATACATATTATTCATATAACCTTCTTATAAGATTACTCCTTTTTATGTATAAGCCAAAAGTTACCACATATTCATTCACTTCATACATTTCATGTGGCGCCCTCTACCTGATTTGTACACTGGACCCGAATGGGGGATGCACGCATGCAAAACAATATCCAATTTCGTTATCCAAAATCACTTAAAATTTAAAACTTTTATATCAGAAAATATTTCTTGACTTAAAAATAAAATAAAACATCAAAAATATTTTGGCACATAAATCAAGGTAAATATTATGGTCATCGTGTCAAAAATCTGATAGTATAACGGTTATACCGGGACACTTTTCTAAATTTTTACCT